>LIAE01009013.1:129906-150412 GCA_002287525.1 Diploscapter pachys | reverse complement strand
AATTGAAGAAATCCTTGAATGAAATTCCCATGGCAGTGGAAAGAGAGCTTTCTGCCCCAGGGGGTTTATGGCCTGACGCCGACGCTAATTCTACCGCTTCTAGTTCGAGGAGTGAAGATAAGGTAGAATATGTTTCACACTATTGGAACATTCAATAATTATTCTGCTAAAGAAGTTTCAAAATTACCATTCCTAAACTTTAGCAGTGTTCAATTTCTCTAGCAATAATAACGCAAGAATTTATTGAATGGTCTGTTACAATCATTACATCCAACATTGCAAGATTCTTGAGTAGATGAAAATTGTTTTTCAATTCAATGCTATAATCACTTTCATTTGATGAAAGGTTACGATACTTTCAAATATAGAATGACGTTATTTACTTAGAACTACATTACATGTGAGTAATCAAATTATGGTGCAAACCTTAGATATGTTTTCAGCAAAGTAAAATGGAAGATAATTGATATCTTTCAGCATCAGAACGGATCACATCAACACCCAATTAACCCGTTGGACACTCCGATTGGGAAGCCGAATACGGTAGTCGATGAAGAGGGGTACACTATTCGACGGGTAAACATATCATAAATTATTTAACCTTAAAATTGTAATATATTTAAACTCAAATAAATTATAATCATTTTTAGGATGAACCCGAAGAACACACCCATTGGGGCAGTAGCTGTAGCAGTGATGAGGAGGTAAAAAATTGTATCTAAATCTGAAAAAAAACTCAAGTCTAAATTTATGAAATGATACTATTCACATTTAAAATTGAGCAGGTTTTCAGAGCTATAAGTTTCAGAAATGTACCCACACAAGCTCAACGAAAAAGTTGTGTACATGTGCGCAATATTATCATCAGGTCACAATTTAGAATTTCAAAAATACCCTTCTTTCCATAATGATTATGTCATGAACCATTAAATATAGGCAAATTGTGACTATACCCACTGGCATTAAATTCAATTTACAATATTTTAATTTAGGATGAGGTAGAAATGCAAAGGTCCAAACTGAAAGGTCTGACCATTCGACCGGCCGACGCTTCAAGTCGAAATGCCATGAATGCAGCTAGCGTTGACGAGCTCAGGGATGCCATTGGACATATATCCTTAGCTAGAAGCAGTACATTTGATAAGGTAAAACTTAAAATAAGAAAGGACTTGTCAAAGTAACATCATTAAATTAGCTAGCTGTATGCTAGTGTAAAAATCTATTCTGTTCATCTAAATCAACCATTTTTGATCAAAGCATTGTCATATTTACGAATTTAAACAAAAAATCCAAGATTGCATTAGATTATCTTCAGGATCCTTGGTCGTCCACCTCGAACAAACCCCCGATCTTCTCTCAAACGTTTGCTGCAGGAAGCTTGAAGCCTTTGAGACCTAATCATACCGCAGATGGGAGATTTAGAACTTCTACTGGAGGTTTGAAAATATCGCACTTTTCCCCAAAAATTTATTCTAAAAGTTGAACTTTCTCAAAAGTACCATTTTTTAATTTCGTCTCCATCAAAATTGTTTTTTGTTCAGATTTTTTCGAAAATAAAAATTCAGAATCGGACTTCACCTCTCACACTTTATCCGGAGGTCTGAACTTCTCTGCCTCAATGGGTCCGATCGGGGTCGGAATTTCTCGAGCTAGGCCAAGAAGCAACACTCCCACGCATAATAGTGGATTTGGGTTGGGTGCGGGAAATGTTTTGAATCGAAAAGTAAAGATTTAGACTTCTTATTTAAATTTCTAGCTTTAAGTCCCAACTTCATAAGTCTATAGGTCTCAAAATCAATTTCTATTTTGCGATCTTTATTTAGATTTAGTATTAAGAATCTATTAAATTAATTTTAAAGATGATCTTCTTAACCTAAGATTAAAATAAGAGAGTATAAATAAAAACGTATGAAAATTGAGGACTCCTCCACCAGCATTGACTGGGGATCTTCATTCAATGTTCACTCTGACGGTACCCTTCCTTCATTAGGGGACTCCTCTCTGAATCTATCGGCTTCAACCACCAATTTGATGCAGGCCACCATCAAAGAACAAAGAATTCCAATTGCTATGGCATTGAATGAATACTCTCATGCTTGGTTCAAATCGGCTGATATGAGTAATAAGGATAGGTGAATATTAAAGTTTTACTAAATTCGAAAAAAACGGTATGGCTAGTTTATGATCAGATGACTCATAATCAAACTGTACTCAAAATGCCTAACTTGAACTTCAATTTTGTAAATTCCAAAATGAGGAACTAGATATTCTGTATACTAAGAAAATACAAATTGCATATGTTCTGAAACCTTTACCTATGATGACATAAAATTAGAAAAATATTAAATTTCAGCCGAGTCATCAGGATTTTTGGCACCGTTTTGGTTTCATTTGCCTCTTCCTCTATCCCTGTCCTATCTGACATCCACACCGATATGGAACAATTGCAATTCCGACTTATCAATTCCGATCGAATTAAAAGAGTTCTACCTAATAAACAGGTAATTTTATGTTAATTAACTAAGAACGGCTCTAAACTAAAAAATAGCTAAAAACTAGCAATATTGCTAAATCTAGCTTCTTCTACCTCACAGCCCCATAGACAAGTACACATTCGATAGATTGGCGCTAGCGAATTGGTTGTTAAGTCAGCAAAGGGAAAAGCCAGGTATGCTAATTTAATAATACTAGCATAAAACGCTAATTTTAGGATCCACTTTCTATAACGCCGAAGTCATTCGGTATGAAGTGAATGAAAATGCTGATCTATCTGAACCACCGTTATTATTCACCAGCTATTGGAAATGTGAGGATAAAACTACCGGTACGATCTAAAAAATAGCATAATAAACTTGCTGAAAATAGTATTTGCAGACGTTAGAATTGACTATAAATTGAATCCGGCTTCAAATTTGAATTCCGCATTATTAAATATTGTGTTTTCTACAAAAATCGATAGCTCTATTGATCGAGTGGTGTCTGAACCTGAAGCACAGTGGTAAGAAATTAGCACATAGGCTAGTAATTAGCATACAACTGAATAATCATAATATAGTCCGAAAATATTTTGCCAAAAATAGGGACGCCACGGCGGGAAGTCTGGGTTGGACTTTGACCGAACTGTCAAGACACGGGGTTCCGAACGGAAGTCTGAAGGCTAGACTTCATATGAAAGAAGGCAGCAAGGTCACCACACCCACTCAAACTCATGTGCAATTTCAGGTAAAAATTCAAATAAAAAATAGAGTAGGATAAAAATTAGCATAAATTCGAGAATATTCACATTTCTGTCTCAGCTATTTATAGATTAGTCTTGAAAACCATATTATTTTTATTCTAGTGCCTGGATTCCAACCTGTCCGGAGTGGATATAACCCTCGAAACCTCGGACGTTTACCATCTATCCATGCTGAAACGCAAGGTCCAGTCCGGAAAATACATTTGCGATCCGGAAATTCGAAAATAAGATTTGATTTTTTGCACCGAGTTGATATTCAACCTCACTTTTCCCCAAAATAAGTTATTCTTCAATTTTAGACGCTTTGTATGATTGCTCAACATATTTAGTCTTTGCTTTGTACTTTTCATAATTTAAAGTTGAAATTACATAGGCATTTTCGGTGCTTTTTCGATTCTAAATTACGCATAATTTTGCAATCTTCATTTCCAAATTAATTAAAAACTACTATTTATGCCGAGTTGGTACGAGTATCGAGATTCTAAATATACTAATTTCTAAACTTAAAGTATATTGGTTTTTCTTTATCTATTGGGATATTTTAGACGATGTTTTCATGCTTATGTGATATTGTGGTGCGGTTTCATTCTATAAATTTAAATAAATAAATATAAACGTTTTTAATATAATTGACAATAATTGCACTTTGTTTAAAGATTGCAAAGATATCGAATATTACAATTTATAATTCTTTACTGTACGAAAATAGTTCACATTTCTCAGGGAGTTAGCTAATGCCATGCTAGTTTTTCCTGAGATATATGCAATAGTCTAATGGATAATGGTATGGTTGCTTATTATCTGCCCTCACTTTTTCATAAATCTCCGATTCGCTATTATTATCCCAGGTATATAAACTCGTAACATGCATATTATCCTGACTTCAGATACCATATCACCAAATAACTTATTGTTTTAAATGCTATAAGATATTTAGGCCATGAAAATTCAATTGTAACTGATGTCGATATTATCATATTATAAAATCTATTTGTTTAAAATTTAGGTATATTTTATATCATGGATATACCCTCTCTAACGAATATCATTCATGTTTCAACATTCATATCATTTCTATCTCTATCAACTTTATTAATCACCGTGCCAATTCTAAACAACGTCATTGACGAAATTGACACGGAGATGGTACAGGAAATGGAGGAAATTGACGTAAAATATCGATTTCTAAAATGTATCGATATTTTAAACTCAGAAATTATCCAAGGAAGCTTGGAATGACCTTATGCACATTGATATTCAAGGTGCCCCAGATAAAATTCGAAGAAGAAGGGATTCTTATGGAGAGCAGTCCACTTATAATACCGTAGTCCTAAATATTCTAAATTTCTGAGAGTTTAAATTTAGGAAAGTCATGCTCCGGCACCACAACCCTCAGAATATACCGCTCAACAGTACAAGTTTCCGGAATATGGCTATAGCTACACGAAATTGAAGTGTGAGAATTTATAGCCTAAAAATAACAGAAGTCCATAAACCTCTAAGATCTTCACTAATAGAAGTCAATCATCTAGTATTTTTAATTTCAGGCTGCTGCTCATTAGAATCCTACAAACACGACATCACTTCCCTAACCCAGTCCTACAAATGCCCGATCGGACCGAAGGGTCCTCAGGGAAATAGAGGGTTCGGCAATTTGCTTTTCTTGATCCTAGAGAAAAAAAGAAATTTTCAGAGAGGCAGGAACTAACGGGTTTCCTGGTCGGCAGGTAAAAAATTGATTTCTTTTCACTTAGCCAAAATTTGTGGAATTTGCCTAAAAATAGTCAAATTTAGGGCTATGATGGAGAGGACGCAGTGTCACCCCCATCCAGATATACTGTAGCTCCTCCGACCTTTGAAACCCCTCAAGACTCTTATGGGGTAAGTTTAAGAAATTATCTCATTTTTCAAGTCATAGTAAAATAACCTGGAAAAATTTAATTTATCCTAAATTTATTTTTTCAGGGTGGACATACCTTACCCCCTGCGAACCCATTCTGTGAACCCTGTCCGATTGGGCCCATGGGGGTGCAAGGACCGAAAGATAAGACTTTTTCTCTAAACATACCTAAGAATTGAATTTTAAGAGTCAAAGGTTATCCTGGGATCAAGGTGAAATTTTTCTAAAAGGATAAAATTAAAGGGGAAAAATCAGGGACCTCGCGGAGCCAGTGGAATTCCGGGACTGCCTGGTAGAATTCTTTTTTGATTTTTAACAAAATTTTTATTTCCAACGTACCCAAATTTTTAGGCTCTAACGGAAAACCGGGACTTCAGGGTATTTTTAATTTTTAAACAATATATATTTTTTATTTTATGCGAGATTGGAACCCCGGGTAGAGCTGGAATTAGAGGGCTGAAGGTGAATTACTATTCTTTTTAAATATGAAGATAAGTCTTTCCATGAAATAAAAATTATGAAAACCTACTTTTCTCGAGTTTTTAACATTTTAAAGTTAGGGCGCCAAAGGAGCTGATGGAGTCAAAGCGATTCCTGGACCTAAGGGTAAGTAGATAAGAGTCCTTCAAATTGTAAGAATAATAATTTTTAGGAAGAAAAGGCGTTCCCGGTCCTATTGGAGGCAAAATTTCAATTTCTAAACAAGTAAAAAAGAACATACATTTGCAGTTTCTGGGCCCAGAGGCATTTCCGGGTCACCTGGTAAAAATTTTGCAAACATAAAAAATAGAGTATTTTTTAGGTGAGCCAGGTTTGCAGGGTCCCGTTGGTATGAAAATTAATTAAAACTAAATGTTTGAGAATTAAAATTTGAAACTTCATGACCCCAAGGCCCGAATGGATCGCCGGTAATTTTTCTAGCCTTTAAGATATGCACATTTTTTTTTTAAATTTCAGGGACCAAATGGCCCAGGTATCATAATTTTTGAAAAAAAAAAAATGCAATCTAAAATTATCTGGAAATTTTAGATGGAGTGCCAGGATCTGTTGGAAAGTAAGATCGGATTTCCCCTTGAAAATAAAAAGGATACAATTTTAGAGCCGGCCGCCCAGGAAAAGATGCTCTGTATTGCAATTGCCCCGAAAAACATCACTCGAAAAACGAATACGTCATTGGAACTCCTAATGATGAATTGAGTTTCGGGTAAATCAGAAAATGACATCTTCAAAAACGTCGGAATTTTTCTTTTCACTGATAAAATTTCACCTGCAGCCTTGAAATTTTTATTAACCAAAAATGTACTTTTTGCAAATTCAAATTCAGACAAACATCAATTTTTCCTACTATGACTCCAACGACGACTAACGCTGAGTTTGAAACTAATCCAACGCAAACTCAAACTGCAGGTTATACTTCGGCTTATGTTACGGTAATAAGTCAGAGAAAAGCTTTCAAGGATTAAATGTTAATTTTAGGAAACCCAACCCACCGCTCAGCCGCCAGCTTTTACTCAATCTGATGATAGTTATGAGGTAATTAAAGCGTTAATTGCCCCCAATTAAGTATTCGACCAATTCGACTAAGATCAAGGCATCTCCCCCGTCCCTACCTCCATTCTTCGAATCCCACGATCGAACCTCGTCAAACCAATTCGCCCACCGATATCTGACAAGGGGAACTGCGATGCTGAACTCGAAAAATTTGGCTAATTTGGGGGATAAGCAATTATCTCTGAGATACAGGAAGACAATGTGGATACTACCTGGGAAAAAGACCAGGCATTGATTGTTTTTCTAGTTAAAAATTTTTTTAGGTATTAAGTTGTACTATTTAGATAAATTATCGTTTCATTATTTAAATTAGATGCATGAAATAAAGTGTGTATCGCCATATTCTGTTGTTGATTATTTTATTTAGAATGTTTACTAACAAAAGTAGCAAAGTTATATTCTGAAAAACAAATAAGAAAGTTACATTTTCAGACCCAACAAATTCCATCCATTCTGGTCTGCTCAAACTCTACCAAGAAAGACTTACTATCGACTCCCATGAATTCTAAACAAATCAGTATTTATTCGTTTTAATCATAATAAACCGGCTTAATATAATCATTTTCCCTTCTTTTAAAGCAAAAATTACAACAGAATTGAATAGCAAACCCTGAAATCAATGAAGTACAGCAGAAAGTGAGCGTCCAGAATATATCTATACAATTAGAAAGCTGATCTTCATGCCTTAACCTTGAAATAGTCCGATAGTCTATTTCGACCTTTTTAAATCTGATTCGATATCTTAGCGCGATTTCTTCTCGTACTTCCCAGTGTGACCATTTTGAGTCTAAAGTGTTATTAAATCTAGAAAATAAGAAAATTGATTAAAAGTAGTAAGCCAAAATCGAAGAATATTGCATCATATGTGCAACGAAAATTGGATTTTTATATTTTAATTTTCTACTTTAATATTTGCCAAATCAATAATTATTATCCTTACTCTGAAACTCATCATTTATATGAAGGTCATTAACTTCATTTAACAATTCAATTGATAAATCTGGAGATCGACCAGAGCACGAGGCTCTATATCGAATGGATTTTGTATCTAAAATTCGATATTAAAAAAATAAAAAATAAAAAAAATATACCATGATTAATCCACTCAGTCCACCCAGAAAACCTTTTAATAATCGGACAATTTCCATCGATTTCATCTCTACTACAGGATTTAGATTCATAAGAGCACCCTTCACAAGCTTCATTCAAGCATCTTCTGGTTCTAAAATACAAGGATTACTGCAGTTATAATATCATTTTTAAATTTATTATCGAGAAAAGATTTAGATAAGAGTAAATATCATGAAAATAAGACTGCAGCATTCTAAATATAAATTTAAATAAACTAAAATATACCGCATTCTCTCTTCAGTTTTGCAATTACACTCCGAAAATTCACTCCATTCTGTCCATTGTCCAAATAGGAACTCGAGACTTTTAGATTTCTTCTCATTTGTCAGGCTTTTACGCTTTGAAGAAGAGCATTTGTCTTTCTGGATAAACTCTCCAGTGCAGGAAGAATCTAAAATAGTATTTTAATTTTGAAAAAAATTTAGTTTTCGACTCTTTACTGATTGGAGTAGGGTTATCGCAAGTTCTTTTCCTTTTTCTGAAGCCATTTTTACAAGACGACCATTTTGACCAAGACGACAAACTACCATTTCTAAGGCAGTTTTGTAACTGAAATATAAAATTGCAAAAGAATAAAATAATTTCAAAATACCATAATCAGGCTATCATTTTCCGCACAGTCGCAATAAATTCCTTGGATAGATGAGCAATTTTTCTAAATTATTCTTAAAAATTCAGGAATTTAAATATAGCTTACCGTTTCAACACAGACTATGAAAAAGAATAGGTAGGCTAGATGAAAAATCATATTTTAAATGGTAAGAATATGACATTTGTAGATATATGATTTTATCGAGATTATATCTAGAACCATATGTTACATCTTACCCTAGAAAGGTAGGATATGAAATCCCGCCTATTTTAAGCGCTATTACCAGGCTTGACCTTGGTTCAATAAAATAACGCTTATCTGATCTTAGATTCTTAAATCTATTATTTAAATTGAATGTAGGAGTTTCAGAGTTCACATTTAAATCCTATGATTTATGGTGAGCTATAAAAAGTTACTCTGTCCCTTCTGAATGATTTTTAGCACCTGTAGCTTAGAAAAAAGCGCCTTTGCAGAAAACAACTTGAAGAGATTCAGATTCTTAATTTTTGATCATTAAACTAATAATTTAGCTATAAAACTTCTTACACAAATATTTAAACTTTGTTCAGATTTAAGTTATTTTGTCTGATTTTCCACCTCAGTAAGCTACAAATTTAACCCTCATCGACTGTCCCTCATTAGCATGTCTAACTATCGAGACTTCTAGTTAGAGCGTTATATTTCATGCTTGAATTTTCAGGGTTTCTTTTCAAACCGCCTTAAAATTCTATAATGACAATAATGTTCCCAGCATACGTGGTGAATGTCACAATGTCTGATGGAACGAAGCTTGAATTAATAACGGCGATGTTCGCGTATTTTCAAGACGAAAATGATAGGCCAGGAATTATCAACGTAAGTTATTAATGAAATGAAAAAAAAATTATAATTCAAAAGAAATGTCCCCATTGATAAATTTCGAATCTATTTTTTAAATTTATCATTTAGCAATGAAGATAATAATTTTAACATAATAGATTTCGCATAAGCATATTATTTTTTTCAATATAACTTATATTTCAGCTTTTTACAGTATTAGAAATGTTAAGCCTTCTATTTTTACTTGTTGGAATGATTTTTGGAATTTATACGTTAGCCACTACAACTGTGTTATTTCATACAAATTTAACTACGATTTTAATAAATTTCTTTATACACCATGTGATTGGTATTTTGGGTAGAATAGTCACAATTATGTATGAAAGAAAAGCTATTAAAATTTATGGTAAGCCTTTTAAGTTTAATAGATTTTCAAAAAAATGCTAATTTAGGTGATATTAACTACGATTTTCCTTTAATAATATCTTCAGTGCTATATTTTAACGGTACCTTTCAACTTGTATCGATTCTACCCATGATTATTTTAGGTAAATTCATTTATAATGCAAAAATCATGCATCTAGCATTTGTATCAAAGATCTGCATCTAAGAGTTTCAGAACGTGCATTCGCAACTTATTACCTAATAGATTATGAAAAACGAAAAAGGTTTTGGATTTCTATTACAATACTAGGATTTTTCAATATGCTTTCCATAGTCAGTTCATTGGCTATGACTTTCTGTAAGTTATAATTTAAAATATTATTAAGATAAAAGTTTAGTTATATTCACCTTAAATGTCAAGACTATTTTGATTATATCCGTCTCTGAATCTGTTATAATGATCGTTCCAATTTGCTTATTTCTAACCCTTCTAAAATATAATAAACGAAAAATGAAACTATTATCAAGGCCCAATCATGAATTTCATAAACATTATACTTTATCGGTGAAGTTTCAGTTGAAAGCTAATCTCAAAGTTATGGAGGTAATGATATATTCTAATTTGGAAAATAATTTTAAATTCAGCTCTTAACTTGCGCTATTCTATCTTCTGGGTGTTGCATCATAATCGTTTCTATCATTGGCATTTATGGATTTAAGCTTGCCTTCGAGGACGACGTTAATGGCGCAATTGTATGCTTTGTGGGTTGTGATATGTTGATTCCAGTGTCGGTTTAAAATTCACCTAGGCTTCCCACTTTTGCCCAAATTATTTTAGGTCTGTCAACCTCACATTATTGAGTTTACTCATAAGTCATCAGGAATATCGATCGGTAGCTATAATGTCGCTTAATAAAATGTTCCGATCGAACGCAAAAGTAATGCAAATCTCAGAGAAAGATCAACCAGGTATCAGATAAGAAAAGATTTATTCCATTTATTAAACTTAACTCTGGTCTAAACTCTAGTTTATTAACATTTTGAAACCAAGGTTAAGCTAGCTTTTAGTTAATTTAAAATAATGATTGGTTTGATCATAGAGTGGCAGAGACGGAAGATGAACGACGGTGAAGTTTATTTCAACAACTTCAAAGCGGCTTGGAATTCTTGAATTTTCTGGAAGTTTTCAAAACTTTAAAAATTTAGTGCGGGAATTTAATTTGATATTTTGATCTTAGAGTTAAACATCATTATATTGCCTTATCTTCTGTGCGCTTGTTAAAATTTTATGCCTCAGATATCGTAATTAAATGAATTCACTTCCTTATGTGATACTTATCATGCTATACATGAGATTTGAAAAATAAACAATTTATTTACCATTTAAGGCACTATTAAAGCTATAGCATAATCCCGTATCAAGATTAAGATTCACATATTAAATTGGCGGCAAGGTTAAAGATATGGAATGAAAGATATAAATGAAAAATACCCTGTAAAACAGTAAATTAAAGCTTCACCAATCAAATTTCCTATTGATTAGCTTATAGAATTTCTGATTATGTGGCTCGAAAGCTTTTCTTAATTTTTCGACAGTTGAATCTTCGATTTTACGGTGTTTCCGTCCCTTACCATTTCCTAAGCAATGCGCCGCTCGGCTTGGTATTCTTCGGAAGCAGAAAAATCGTTTCTGACATTTAATTTCATTTGTTGACAATAATAAAAATGATAATTAGGTAAGTCCATTAATAAAAATCGGATAAAATTTGACACGATATGATGATTCAAATTGAACATCTATAAATTTGATGGCTACTTTTCTTAATAATCTTTGCATTATTTTTTTTATTTACCTGTTCATTAAACTGCAATTGAGATAAAGATATAGAATGTGGTAGATTCAGGAAATTTTCGACTCGTTTTAGCTAAAAGTATATTTCCAATAAAATTTTATAATATGAAAATTTCGAAAGTTTAAGCCCCCATTTCCGTTTTTCTTCGAATAACAAACATGTCTGGCTAATACTTTATGGAGTATGAAAAATCGGAAAATCGAAAAATTTCCAGTCACTTGCAAAAATTCTTGCAATTTTCAAATTGACTTACCTCGATAAGTGGGTTTCCTCTGAACAAATTTCCATTTAGGATTAGAATCTGGGAGAGGGGAAAAAATCTCAGCCAGTTTTGCATGTGCACGTCATATAGAGAATTCCTGAAATAGTAACCACAGTAGGCCATAATTCGGTTTAATTTTAAAAATTAGCATATTAGCTTCAATGTTATTTTCACTATCTCTAAGTTAAAATAGTTTGAAAGACCAAGAAGGTTAATTTGTACGTCTCAAAAATTATTAGGTGATCAAGAGTACTTTAAAATCAAATTGAGGCATAAAATTTCATTGACACCTAAAAGTTTTAGTCATGAGTTTGTTTTAATCTCGTGGTAAATCTATTTGTTAATCTAGTGATTACCTAACAGGTTTATATTCCACATTTAAACTTCCATTCTTATCAAAAGCTTCTTCTTCGAATACCGGTAGCGTTTTATTTTGCTCCAATCGATTATAGTATACCTAAAAATCGATCTTCATCAAATAAAAAATCCAGATTGTTCAACCTGAGTAAAATCACTTATCGATCTTTCTACGGGATTTCTAACGATCAGAATAAGCTTCATATTTCTATCGAACTCAAAAACCCTTTTAGGAGACTCAGGAGATGTAAAATACGCTGGAGTTTTTTCGACAATTATCTAAATTTTAAACTTAAAAAAAGTAAAAAAAAAAAATGCAATTCAAACCTGATCTTCATCAGTCAAGTGTGGCATAAACTTGGCGTAAAAGTCGATTCCTTTGTTAAAATTTAAATTTGTAAAATAGTGAGTTTCCTTCCGAGCAATCTTGATTTTCGGGTGCAGGGCTAGGGAATCTGAAAAATCGAAAATGTATAATTTTCGAAAATTTCTGACCTAATAGAGCCCTTGTTCCGGCCTTTCTAGCTCCGATTATTAGGACTTTAGGGAATCTAAATATGAAAATCTACTAGGACTTTTAAAAATTAGCACACCTGACAGTAGAATTTCTTTCAGGAATATTTTCATAAGTTTTTCGCCTCTGGGTTACATAGACTATCGACAATTGAATAGACAGAAAAATGAATAAATACGCTAATAACGAGATCTGTACATTCCTTTTCCCTAAGCACATGTCATAGCTGAAATTATATCAGACAGTTTTGAAATTGTATCTTATAAACATTAGGAAAATATTTTGAGAGACGGATACGCAGAGAAACAGAAAAAGTAATTATAAGCTACTTTGGGTATGTTTGCTAAAGGTTCTGAAGGAGTTTATTAAGGGTTGGATAAGATATATGAAATATGAAATGGGTAAATAAAGAAGATTTCATATATCCGAATATATCAAATAGAGATTCCTAATGTATAGTTTACGGTATATGGTTCCAAAGCCGAAATATATTATCCTTTCTATTCAAGAGGCGCATTAGACTATGAATGGGACCGCGCGCCCTTCAAAAGGGTAAACTTCGAAATAAAGAATGGAAGACAGGATGAATAGAACTTCGAAACTTTCAAACTTGGAAGTGCGAATAAAATAGTCTCAGCCAGTTTTAAAAGCCTATCTTAAACCATTGGAAAAAAGATTTTTGAAGAAAGATAAAAATTTAGAACAACATTCTCATATTTCAACATTATTTGCTAGTAAATGTCTGAAATAATTCGGAAGTTCCTTGGATAGAGAGCACAAAAATGAAGAGGAAAAAAGAGGCAGAAAAAGTCGGCAACAGCTGTGAAGGGAGAAAGAGAGACAGGAAGATAAAGAGGGAAAGAAAGAGAGAGAAAGAGAAAAAATGAAAGAGAGGGTCACTTTACCAGACACCACTCTGTGTGCACTATATGAGAAAGATTCCATCATTTTCTCAGATCCATAAACAAATGTTGCGACTTAAGACCGAGATGGGATTACATATATCCCACCAAATCTCATAAATCCCTTCATCATGATGGCTCTCAGCAAATGACCCGAAGATTAGAGTATGAAGATATGGAGTTAAAAATAAAATGGACTTCATTAGATGATCAAAATTTTTATTTTTATTTGAAAATGTGCAGGAAAAAGCTGATCTTCGTTGAGAAACTAATAAACGACATGTATTCAACAAACTATCCTATACAAAGAACCCAGATAAAAGACGGCTTGAATATTCTATGATGTCAAAACAATACATCTAAAAGACATGCCACAAATGACAGGTGTTGAAAGTAAAACAGGCTTGAAATATTGTCACTCATATCAAAGTGCTATACTGAAAAAGCAGCTTATAATTTACCTGTACCTATCTGAAAAGGAAAATCTACAGTACAAAATATATTTCTTTCTATAAGCCTTGGCCTAAAGTTCAAAGGAATAGTTGTAATGTTCAGCGTACTCTATGATTTCACTCTATTCAAAGGGGTTACGCGTCAATAGATCTATCCGTCTATATCCGGATAATCCCAATGGTGATTTCTCTGATTTCTCTCCTTCTCTCTCGATTCCAAATGCTCTTTCGCTACTTTCTGCCAAATGACAGCTTGCTATGATTTTCCTAACGCGATGGCATGTTCGCTGCATGCTTTCACTAGAAACTTCTTACTTACTTCGTCATTTTTCACTATTTTATGCTTTATTCTGTTTTTCTTATTTTCTTGCATTCGCGATTTTTCATATTCTTTTTCAATTTTTATATTTCTCAAAAAGGTTCTTCTAAATCTCTATGAAAAGTCATGTGTTTACCTGACTTTAAAAGAAAATTTTCCAGACCTACCGTCATGCGTTTCCTGCTGATCGTCGCTATTTCTCTGGTTTTCATCCTCGTCCATGCTCAGGACGGCGGCTTCATCATTCCGCTCCCGTTCGGCGGCCTAAACATCAAGAAAACCGAGGATGGAAAGGTAAAATTTCTAAATTTTTGATTAAAAAACTAAAAAATCGATAAAAACTGCAAAAGATCAGTAAAAATCCGAAAAAAGCGACAATTATCGATTTTTCAGACTGAAATCGACGCGAACGGCAACCTGAACATTTTCGGATGGGGCGCCAAGAAAGACTTCACAATCGTTACTGGAAACGGCACTTTTGACATCAAAAGTAAGAAATTTGAGATTTCAGATATATTTTTTGAAAGGGGATTTCATGTATCCTTCCTTTTTGAAATGAGAATTTCCTATATCCATTTTCTTAAAGGATTTCCTATTCCCCACTTTCCAGATAAGGACACCGCAATCGTGAACAATACCGACTTTGGATTGGGCGGAGACTTGGGAGTCGACAAATCTAAGGGCATCTCTAATAATGTTAACCTGACGCTGGGAAACCAGGTGGGAAAATTTAGACAACGCTATTTTTAATCAGTACAGTTTTAACAATAGTGCTAAATTAGTTGATGAAATTCGAAAGGAACATGTTCTATACTATTGTAAAGTCTCTAATTGAAACAGAAGGGTTTTATCCTTAAACTCTAATGTGAACTTCCATTGGAGATTTTGCTGACCTCTACATATATTTACGCTCAGTATGCTAATTATTATTTTTTTTCAAGTAGTAAAATTTCCAGACATCGCATGGCGGAGTGGGCAAGGAGACGAACTTCATCGAGGAGCTCATCAAATCGATTCAGAACCTCGGTTCGACCACACCGAAGCCCTGATTCTTTATCGAAATTCGTAAGTTTTATTGGTCAAACCCTTGATTTTTTTATCATATTTTTGTTTAATTTGACAATTTTCATGTCAATTTCACTATTTTCTGTACATTTTTCGTTGATTATTTTGAGTCTTTCATTTTTATCCTGATCCTCATGCATTAAAATTGTAGGTAAAGTTTAGACGATGAAAATAAAGTGCAATCATAGCATTCTTCTTTAATTTTCACTCTTCAAAAGATCAAGAACGGTATTTTTAGCACGTGATAGTTTATCAATTCTCTGAATAAATACTAAATTATGCCATTAGGTCACAGTATAGTTCATTCCTTAATTTGTTTATTTTTCGTCTAAGAGAAAAAATCGTCTGCTAATTTTTCTCAGAGGACAATTTTGGTGCGGCTTTTTTTAACCAGTTCTGCTTACCTATTACCATGGCTTTTTTCATCAGTTTTCCAAATTATGGAAAATCAGTTTCCATCAATTTTCGCCACTCTTCTCCAGAAATCAATTTATTTCCTAGTCCATTCAAAATTCCTACCAAAAATTCAGGATGATTGCTAAATTTCTAGTTTTCATATTTTTTCTTGTTACTATGACTTCCGGGCAGTTTTCTGATCAGGCAAGCTAAAATGTCTTTCATAGTATTTCCCTTCTAAATTTAGGATTTCAACAATAGACCTACACCCTGTAAGTTATAAATTGGATTTATGAAGTTCCTTTTTTAAAAAGGGGACAATTGAAGTCCAAATTTAGCACCGCCAGGATTTGGCGCTAGTCCACCGGGTTTTTCGCCACCAAAGGACGGTTTTGATTTCGTTCAAGAGCCTGATATCGATCAAGTTGGGGTAAGTTTTCAAAAATTTCAATGGAAATAATTTTTAAAATTTCAATTGTGATTTTTTTTGCAAGAATTCCGATCTAAACTTTTACCATTACACTAAAGTGAGATGATTTTATCATTTTTAGTTCGTCGTCCATAGAAAACGAGCTAAAATCATGGGTGTGTCCCATAAGAAAGGCGACTTCGGACAATAACATTTGAAAAGAGTGACTATTTCTCTGATTATTTGTATAGTTTATTAGATCTCAATAAAATACTTTATAAACACTTTATTACTTCCAGCCAAATATATGCGAAGTTGGTTCAACATGTACCCAAGAATAGCATATAACTTCTAACCGTATTCAATATCCACTTTGAGTTATACTATAACTCTGAGATTTTCATAGGTTTGAGAACTTAAGTGAAGAGCTTGATCTTAATCTTCAAAATTTAAGATTCATGAAAGGCAATCTTAAAATGCCAAGATGAAAATATCCGTATTAAAATGAAAAAGAAAACTAGAAAAAATAAACTCAAAATATCACAAAAAGCCAAAATTCAAGTATCTATAGACAGGCAAAGCTTGGAGAATCTTACATGACGTCATATTAGTTTTAGAAATTAAATCATAGCTAAAAATGGCGTATAAAGTGAAGAATAGCGCCTCATCAAATTACGAATGGCGTTATAATTAAACTGATGGTGTCTTATTTAAAAGTGGTGTTATTATTCAAAAAGTAATTCTCTTAATAAGTCCAAGTCGGATTGGCGATTTCTTCTTTGAGTTGTTCGATTCGCTTTATGCCGTACTCCTTTTCGCAGGAGTTCATTTGTACGTGGGATCTGCACAAAGACGTATGGCACCCCATGCACATACACGATTCACTCTTCATCGTGGTACATTTCTAGAATTGAATTTATATTTTAGACAGGTGAAACTTAAGATTTTTAGTCAAATTTTATGGATCTCTTGATGAAGATCAGTTTTTATTATGAAGGAAGGTATTGTAACTTACCGAGCAATACCCAAACTCCCATTTGGTATGACTTCCGGCCATGGTTAATTGGTGACCGTTCATGGTTTCCATTTCCTTGATCGCAGAAAAGTTCATCGACGTTGAAATTACTGACCCGTAAATCTAGAAATTAAAACTAAATCAATAATCTCAAAAATGAGCATATTTTAAACTATGTTATTGCAAAAACATTAGCTTACTAATCTAATTTTTACCTGAGCATTCAAATATCTGCTAATTTTGAGACGCGAAAACTGCGCATTTCCTTCTTTCGCCAATCTCACAATTAGTTGTGAAACCACGTCTCTTGAACACTGATATTCGTACGAATCAACCAAGAGAGTCAGAATATCGTCTCCTAAAACTGGGTAATTAGGGTAATCATCTCAATTAATATGTCTCAAATCCAAGTATATTCAAGTGTTCAGAAAAGGAAAATCCATCTCTTAAAATTGGACAATTTTGATCATTATCTCTATTAAGTAGACTTAATTAGAATAATTGTTTTATATAATTAGTTAATTAAGTCAGTTAATTACCCATCATTTTCTCCAATTCCAAATCTCTGACGTAGTTCTCGCAATCTTCAAGTAGCGAAGTAATCTGATATTTCCGCGCCAAACGCAATAATAGGGCGAAATTTTTCACTGGAAGAAAAAGTTTGAGGCTCAGGTAAAAATTCAGAAAGTCTTTCAAAACAAAACTCGAACTATCAAACAATTCAAATCATTCCTAAGAATAAAATAAATAAATAAAGTAAGTAATAAGTAAAAATATATAAAGATAAGCTTACCCCCAATTTGCCTAGATCCTTTGATAATATCTAACATCGTTCTAATGTCATTTGGAGTTTCATCAACGATAACTCTCATTAATTCCCGGTTCTTTTCAAAGTCCTTGCCATAAAACATAGTCAAGAAAATCTGAATTTTTTGAGTCTAACAAAATTCCTTTTAAAAATTTATCTGAAAAGCCAATAAGATGTCTAATTTTATCATCCTTTAAAAATCACAGCTATGATACAAAAATTAGCATAAATGCTGATTAAAAATAAGTTACCCTAAAAATAAAAATATTCTTACCGGTGAAAGTTCCTTCATATACTCTGAATCCACAGTGAAGATCTGGTCCTTAACTTGAATTCGGAACAACCTCGGTTGGGGTGAAGTAGGACTGTGTAAATCCTTCGTCAGCGCGGTAGCCGTCGTGTCGACGTGCAGGCCTTCTGAGCGCTGTGACGTGGTGGCGTCGGATTCAGAGTCCTTCGACGTCGTTTTCTTTCTTTTCGGCATAGTCAGCTTTTTCTTAGGCCTATCCGGTCGGTCCAATTTCAGGCTCTTCTTTTCATCTATTGGACCTGAAATATCTTTTCTTTTCTGTTTTTCCCGAAAAGTAATTGCACACCTTCATTTGATTCCAGATTTTCTTTCTCCTCATTTTTATCTTTCTTTTCGAAATCTGAAATCGAACCATCTATGCCGGAATCCGAATCTTCCTTCGGCGAAATAACATCGTTTTCAATCGGCACTGAGGTCAAGTCGTTCTAAACAAGAAAAAGCTGATCTTCACCATAAACATCTCAAATTTACCTTAGAAGACGTACTGTCATTTGCATGTTCGTCAACCACGATGTCACAGACGATCAAAGGTCCTTCAGAAGTCCCGACGTCCCCAGGCGTGGTTCTCGAAGGGGTATTACTGTAAATTTTCAAATTCAACGATAAATTACTGTAGCGTTCTAAATCTAGGCCAAAATAATAGTATAGTTTTAGTGATAAGTATTCGTTTTTCAAGTGGTCGAATCGGTTGAATGTTTACATTTTTCACGAGTTGTACAGATATTTTTGTCGAAAATACAGTCTAGGGGATACTGTAATAACCTGATTTTTAAACTTAGCAAACAAATTTATATCATTTTGTTTTCCATGTCTATTAACCATGCAGGGATTTGAATCATTTTTAAAAAATTACCTAAACGGGTAATAAACGGCGGTGAAAATGGGTATGGAGTAATTATCAATGCTAGACAAAATAGAAGTCATAATTTTAGGAAAATTAGGATAAAGACTAAAAATCAGGAATGAATGAAGAAAGATTTTCAGAGTATGGCCGAACTCGACTCGATAATTCTAGACTCTGTGAAAATTTCTCAGCTAAAGGGGATAAATCAGAGATAAAGGAAGTCTAAGAGAGTCGAGAGAAAGAAAGACAAAGATTTACTCTTCAACACCAACGCGCTTCTCTAAGTCATTGTTTGAGCAAACAGTGAAATAGTCTGATTTTAGAGGGGAAAAGAAAGATAGGGGATTTTGCAAAAGGCACAATGAATGGGGAAATTCTTGGAATTTGATATGATGTCAAAAGTTTTGGAAAGCCGTTTGAATACGGCACTAAATAATCGAAATATTGATATTTTATGAGGTCACAGGTTTTCCTTTTCTAGTTTTTTTCAAAAATTAGCCCCGAAGTGCACCACTCAAAATTTTGCGAATAAAAGTGATGAAAAGTCGGTCAACTTCAAAGAACCGCCAATGATAAAGTGAGAATTCCTGTAATCTGCGTCTTTTTCTCTCTCATTTTTCGATATTATCTAATTTTAGGCAAATAATTTACGTCAAAGCTCATCGATGGTAACTTTTCAGACTTTGAGGTTCCACGAAAAATCTTTGGAAAAGAAGATTTTTTTAGATGAGTGTTTTTAAAGCCACATTTTCCTGGAAAATAAAAGTGCACTTTTCATAAACTAAAAATTTTAGAAATGAGCAAGTTTTACTTGGAAATTAAAAAAATTCGAGATTCTAGCAAAATTTGTCAAACCTACAAATTTCGAGGCTCAAAATGATTGACATGTATCTAAAAACTTGTCACTGAAAACCTAAAATCTAAAATTACCTAGATATTCCTTTTTCTTCCGAGGCTACACAGTTGTTTTCCATGTCGATGGCGAACGACGTCTTCATACCGTAATCCTCTTTGAATTTGACGTTGACGTCAAAGTCTCCAAAATTTTCAGACGTCAACTTTATTCCCTCATTCTCATCTATCATATAGTTCGCTTGGTCCTTGAGATTTTTAAAGGCAAAGTCGGATTCTTTGATCGTCCTCGTGCGATCCTTCTTAGTCCCGAGCATGTCGGAAATCGACGTCACCGTCTTCTGATTCCCCGCATCGTCCTCGATGGTGATTTTTATATTGACCAGGGGTAAGGAATTTGGATCATTCTGAAAAAACAAAGCATTTTTGATCTCTCTGTGAAGATCAATCTTTCTTCAATGAATATCAAGTTTTTTTCCTGAAAAATTAGACAAATTTCAAAAAAAAGATCAAAAATTTCGGAAAAGAGATCA
>LIAE01009013.1:107948-129842 GCA_002287525.1 Diploscapter pachys | reverse complement strand
CATCGCTAGCGCTGAATGAAACGCGGTCGATATTTCGTTACTCTCAAAGATTCTCAAAATAGCTGGGCTATTTTGTAGATCCTATGTTTTAACACTGTCTTAGATAGTGTCTGATAGTTTTAGAGAAGATAGTCAATATTCTGTTACTCACAAAACTTCTTAAAATATCCCAACCCTTCTTCAGGCCCTATGTTTTAGCATTGACTTAGACATTGTCTGTAGGTCCAAAGATTTGGACAAGTAAATAGAAAAGTTATGCGTGAGCGGGAGAGAGAAAGAACGAAGATTTGCAAGGAAGCATGTAATACTTAGTTCAATAGCAATTTGGGTTTAGGTAAATAGATTCACAAATTCTCAGACATGATATCAAAATTTGATACGTCAAATTAACAATCGGGTTATTACAGCATCCCTTAAAATAAAAATAAAAGAAACTAACCGTCCCCTGTCTTGTAGGTTCAATCTTTCCAGAATTGAAAGTTGGTCTTTCCAAGTTATCCTGGTGGGTCGATCTAGCGTTTCCATATTTTACCACGTTGAAATTTCCCGAGTGTGAAAATTCGATCACCACGGGGAATGGCAGGGCGTTGAAAATGAATATCGGTACGGGGGAAGCCTCGGGGTGAAAATGAAAAGTGGGCCTGAAGAGAGGCAGTGAGCAAAAATAGATAAAACGCCCCGAGGGGGCATAAAACAACAGCTGGCGAGAGGTGTAATCCTATGGATAATTGACAGCAGCTGAAGCGATCACCGGATATGCTTTCATGATATCTCAACCGGAAAACAATTCCTATGTTTCAACACAGGAACAAATAGTTTTCATGTTTCTGTAGAAATGTTGCAAAAAAGATGGATAAAATCAATGAAAGTTTTTCTAATGATTTTTTTTATGATTATAGTAGGAGAAAAGTTCGATTTTTAAAATAAATTTATTTATTCGTGTTTAAAAATCAACAATCTTCTAACAACTAAACTTTCTAAATCTACGAAAATCTGATATTTTGAGATCAGATAACGATGCAATTCATGAAAAACTGCAAATACCTTGTTATCAAAATCATGGGCGGTAAAGCTTTAGCAAATGAAAATTATGGAAGTTTCGAACCCTCTCTCACATTACATTTCAGATTGAATAAAAAGTACACTATACAAAGCTTCACCGTTTTGAAATCTTCGAAAATAAAAGCAAAAAAAATCGAACAAGGGAATGATAACAAAATATTTCAGTAATTCATGAAATATCAAGTTAAATTTTCAACTTGAAACTTTCGCTCCCTGGACTACCTGCTCTTGTTCCTTTCCTGCTTTCTCGGTTCCGGTGTGTTCCGTAGCTTTTGCTTGTTCTCTTCCGGTAGTTCCTTCCTTGTTCCTTCTCTGTAGGAGTCGAACGAGTGTGGCATCGGCCTCGAGCAGCGTCAAGTCAGACTTCGAGCCGAGGAAGCGTTCAGATAATTCCAAATCATGAAGACGGAGCAGCACGTGCGAACCGATACAATAGGCTCTGGAAATAAAAAATAGCGAACGAATATTAGGGTTCTAAATATAATGGATAAATATGAACATTTTCTGAAAAGGCTCATAGAAAGACACCGGTTTCTTCTCTTGCCTCCTCATACTATTTCTTAGAAAAGCCGGTGTCTTTTTCTAGGAGCCTATGAAAATACTAGCAACTAAAAAAATAGCCAAGTTTTGTATCTAGAAAATGAAGATAATTCCTTTTGGAAAGAAAATAAATCAATTTTGAAGGGTAAGCAATTCAAAATACTCACTCTCCATTAACAGCAGGAGCCTTGCAGACGGCGTTGAACTTGAACCCAAAGTCGATGTACAAATCATCAACCACCCGCTGCAAACGAAATAAAGTTGAATTTCCTGATTTTATAACCCTTAAAATAATAAAAAAATCTTCAATGATTTAATGAAAAGAAAAAAAACTTAATTTTTCTGTTTCCTTTCTATTTTTATTTTAAAAATAACAAAAATATAAATTTCTCACATCCACAATTCTGCCGACGACTAATCGACCCTCGATGCCGCCCAGCTGCATTAGTTTTGAATTCCGTAGCATCTTCGCGAATGACATGTCCTGCAAAATCAGAAAACTAAAAAAAAATCAATTAAAACATAAAACAGGATGCTTTTTGAAAAGTTTCATCTTTTTTCCTGTTTTTCGTGATTATTTTTGCATGTTCAGAATGTATGAATCTTCCATAAAAGTCGAAGAAAATTTGAAAATTGAATTAAAGAAAACGAAAATTTAGGAAAAACTGAATGTCGATTTATAACCTGCACATCCTTCTTCGTCGTCGTGGAAATGGTGTCGAAAATCTGGCCGAAATCGTCGGGGTCTTCTGAAAAATATGATTTTTCTGATTTTCTAAATTTTCAAGAAAAAAGTCAAAAAATAAACCTGATTTCCCCGTCTGTTTTTCCTCGAGCCTCTGGACGGTCCGCGAAAAAGTTCGAATTGCGGAAATCCGTGGCAAATTCCGAATCAGTCGATGCGAAATCATCCTGAAAATGTAACAACGTTAAAACCGCAAAAAAATAAGAAAAAAAGAGAAAACGGCAAGAAAATGGGTGCGATTCGAAGAAACACTGCAAGTGCGCCCCGCTGACAAAGAGACATCCATTTTACTATGATTCAATTATTTTTATTTTCATCAAGTTTTCACGAAGAAAATCTCGGTACAGCATCTTCAAATATTATTTTCTTCACATTTTGAGTATTTCCCCAAGAAAATGCCACTTTAAAAATAGTTCAAGAAAAATCGTTACCGTACCGTTTATTGCCTGTGCAAAGTCAGATTATGTGAGCGTGTTCTGTATCGGGCGAAAATTCACTCGAATAGAGAAATAGGTCTGACTTTTTGGGGGTGGAAGATACAAATTTTCAAATCCAACACCCCAGATTCGACTCGGAAAATTTACCACTTCGACTTGAGCTTGACCTTGCGCTTCGAGTTACTGCTGCTTCGCGAGCTTCTCTTGGAACGGCGCGAAGGCAGCGGGGTGGTTGATCCGAAAACATTGGGGGATTTCATATATGATATATCGCTTTAAAATACCTGTCAGACTCTCCCGATATGCGCATCTTTTTTCCTGTCTTCTTTTCGACGTCAGACCTCAGGAGGTCGAAAATCGAGAAAAATATCGTAATCCTTCAAAAAAATTGGCATAAAGATATAATAATCCTTGAAGAATTAGCATAAATATAAACCTTACCTGCCTACGATTGCCCCTGAGGGTAGGGCTAAACGCGAACGTCAAGGCATGCACTTTGGGGAGACCTGAGAATTCTTCAACGACTTCATCAGACAATTTCAGCGTCTTCTTCTTCTTCACGATGAGGTCCGAATGGAAGTCGGACGACTCGGAATAGGAATCAGAACCGTCGGAAAACAGCTCCCAGACTAAGAATGAATAAGAATAAGGTTGACCTTCATCAAATTTCCACTTCACTTGCCAAAATTCGACAAAATTGATCAGGAAAAGTTGTCTTTATCATGATCGCTAAGGATTCAGACGATATCATCGAATATCTTGTGCCTGGTTTTGCTAATTCGAAATCAGCGATTTTCAGCTCAAAATTCGAATGAAGATCAGAGTTTTTTCCCTTTTCCAAGAATGCTCATTTCCCAAAGACCCACCACATCGACATGACGAACATCGAGGAGCTGGCGAAGGCGTCCGGCACGCAGGGCGGTCAAAACAAGAAGCCCAAGAAGGGTTACGACGATTTGCAAGTAGGAAATTTCATATATCCGGGAGATTTGATATATCTCATTTCATGAAGAGGATTGCTCATATATCTCTTCTTAACAAAGGATTACAAATATCCGGATTTCATATATCCTTTCTTTCAGATCTCCGATAGCGATGCGGTGAGCTCGAACAAGAAGGCGGTCACGAAAAAAGACGATGTCAAGGACGCCAAGGTGTCGAAGGAGAGGAACAGCAAGGAGAAGACGCGTTCGACCGAGAAAACCTCCAATGCGGAGGACAAGATGAGTGACGTCATCTGAAAAATAATATCATCGTAAAAGTTACGTCTTTTGAAAAAGTGACGCCTTTTCAGAAGAACGCTCAACCCAAGATGAGCGACAAGACCAAGTCGTCGGTGTCCAACGATGATGAGCAAGGCAACGAGGCCCAATCCGAAAGTAAGACGTTACCAATTTTGCTAACTTTACAAAATGGTAACGCTGCCATTTCAGTGAGTAGTACTACGTCGCCGAATACGAAGCCAGCGACGGCGACGGGAAGCGAGGGCACGCTCGGCCCGAATGAGGGACCAAGTAAGAGGGTCTCGTCACTGGCGTCATGACGTCAAGGTTCGGAATCCTGACTCCAATGACGCTTTTCAGAAATGACAACTACAACGCCTGCGCAGCCCCCGCCCGTACACGCCGTTGAAGCGCCATCACAGAACGCGGCCTCCAAAAATAACGTCAAGAGGAAGAAGAAGAAGGGCTCCCCTGGCTGCTGCACCATTCTCTAAGCGAGTAGCGATCAAAAGCGTCATAAAAATGTCATCAGATTTTTATGGCGTCATTTTCAGACGCCCAATAGAAGATTCATCTGCGTGTGTTCGCGAATTACCCGAAATATTGCGCTAAATATCATCTCGACGGTACAGAATAAAGCAATTTTAAAAGGCACAGGGATTTCGTCAACTTTTTATTTTTCATTTGTCTAATCAGCTAAAAATTAGAATATGAGATACAGTAATCCAATCGTGAAAGGCGCCAGGAAGGGTGTTGTGCTTGTGGAGGTGGTGGTTGTCATCGTATGGAATATTGTGCTTGTAGAGGCGATGGTTGTCGTCGTCTGGGGTATTGTGCTTGTAGAGGCGGTGGTTGTCGTCGTCTGGGATATTGTGCTAGTGCTGACTGTCGTTTCCTTGCACCACTAAAATTTATGACACATTTTAAACAAATATTAACGCCCTTTAAAAATATACGCTCTCTAAAAAGGTTTCATACTCACTTCAACCATCGGCTTATCCGGCACGACCTGTGAGGCGTATTCATGCCAAACAGAAATCGGACAGAACTCTGAGTTATTGCATTTCGGAATGCCCATAGTCACTGGGATAAAATCATCAGACGCGTTGCGGTGATACATCAGCTAAAATATTTAGCCTTATTGAAATTTAATTCAACTTCGAAAGTACTATTTAACTTCAGAGCTCTATTAAAGTTTTTTTAACTTCAAAGTAAATCTTCAAAATTTATTTAACCTCTAAAACTTACCCTAAATAGCGGCTCGCTGCCATTATTTTGCGTCCAAAGTTCTATGAAAGCTGCCGCCTAAAATATGACTTTCAAATTAAATCTAGACAAGATAAATACTGAATATAATGGATATCCCCTAGGCTGAACTGCAAATTCTTCGACGTCTAAACAGGAAAACATTGCGTATATAGCTGTGTCGTGCTAAATTTCAAATTATTTCAACCTCATATTTAGAGTTTTATATCTTACAGCCGAATAAGCGTAGTAATTCAAATTATTGATCCATCTGAAATAAGAAATGGCGTTGAAGATAAGCGATGGCGTCATGACACCATTTGAAAGAAGTAATAATTCTTACGTGCAATCTTTATTGTTGGTTTGATTCATGCAGTCCAATTTAAACTTTATCCTATTGTCGATTTCATTCATCACAGAGCCACCGCGAATTTTCTTCAAAGTATTTCCAACGTCGATTCCGTCTTTGATGGTTTTGTCTAAATAGCGCCTTTTTTAAACTTATAAAATAGCATTATAATTTAAACTCACTAAATATTCCATTCTGGTACAATTGTATTTGATCGTTAATAATGTCTGCTTTTTCATAAAGCTCATCCGAGTACCATTTAGTCTTTTCTCGCAAAGTCGCCTCGAAATAGGATTTCTAAATTAACGCTAAAATCAGCATACATAAGTTTAAACACCTCGATTTTTAGCGCTGTTACGGTAATCCACAAATTATCGACAGTAATTTCCTCACCCGTATTCGCACTTAGGTTTTTCAAGAGATTTTGTACCTAAATTAAAATTTCCTTTCATGAATCATCAAATTTTCCATGACATGAAGAGCTTGTATTTAAGCTTCTTATGATACCTTGAATTCAAGTGATCAAAGTGATTAAAATTGATAAGTTGTTGTCGAATGACAATAATTTGATGCTCTTAATGGTGAAAATATAATAAGCTTAAATATAGAAGCGTATGAATTTCTACATATGAGGCTCTTATAATTTAGGAGTCTTCTATTTTAATTCCAAAATACAAAGACCCTTACATCCGGACTATTAATATAGGCTGCAACTTCAGGGGTAGTCTTCGCCAAGTCCCAAACCGCGTCTTGAAATGGACAATAATTATCGACATCAATCAACTAAATTTCAAAATTGCTAAAAATCGTTTTTTTTTTTGTAATTTACATGATCATAATTGTCGTTAATCGTGTGAATAGGAATCGGTACGAAGCCACTAGGCCATCTAAAATGGGTATATGAAATTCCATTCCAGAAAAGGATATAGGGCGTATTAACATTTTTGACATCGTGTCAATGTCAAGCGATTTTACATGTAAATTTTTGACACGTTTGATATCGATGTCATGAATTTATGCGTAAAATCGCCCGACATTGACACAATGTCAAAAAGTATAAACGCGTTCGTATCAAATCCTGATATATGAAATTCCCTTACGGTGCCTCATCGGGAAAGTCTGTCATGTTGACTTCCATATAACCCGGAAGGCCATACATCCCAATCATGTTCGATGTCGCTGACAGTAGAGTTCTATTGATATCCGTCGACCGAATATACATCTGAAAAAGATATTTGAAATCCGGATGTATCAAATTCCCATTTTAAATACCGCTTTGGAATTATATGTCCGAGGTAAGAATTGGGGAAAAGTACCGTTGACATATCGGTTCCGGATTTTTATGCCCAAATTCAAATGCTGCATCATACCGGTGGGGCTTAATTGGCCCCATCCGCCCCTATAAAATGGATTTTTAAATTTGCGAAATTTGAAAACTTGCAAATTTACCCTCCGAAAGTCCAAGCCGGCTCTTGGAAGTAGTCATTTTTGAAAGTCTCTGTCGGTGATCGGTCGCCGTGGCGCCATATCTTGAAATTTTCATTTTATTATCATTTTTCGAAATTCCCGTTTTGATTGAAAATGTAGGCTTCAATTTTAGGTTTCTAAATTTGAATTCCAAGAACTAAACGGCAACTTATATTTTTCGTGAGCTATAGATAATAAGGTAAAGATGAAGTTAAGAAGAAATAGTGTGAAAAAGTAGGTTATGTCATCATGACATTTACTAGAATAGTTCATGATATCATGACAAATACGAATTGCCGGACTAAGCATAGAAAATTTTGAGTATTGAAAACATATGCCTGAATCTTAAATTTAGTTGCGTCTTCATGAACTCCAAAAAGTGGAGCTGAACTTAAAGTTTCTAGGCCTAAACTTCAAAAACTCACTGCATGCACTAATCTCAGGGTTAGAGTTCCATTATCGTAAGGTTTGTAGTCCCTTCTGGAATCTGGTGCGAAATCTTGAAAATGATAGGTCGGAAATAGTTGCCAAACGCAAAGAATAAATACTAGTAGCTTCATTCGTCTCGGTCGCGACTGTCAATAATAAATTAGAACTCTCTCGGCAGAAATGAATGGCACACTACGTGTGAAAGCTTCCCGTGCAAACTGATAAAAATGACAAATTGATATCGCCAGCCGGTTTTTAATTGGTATCCAAAGCACTAGACAGTGATTTGAATGATAAAGAGGTCCTTTATCTTTGATTCCCGAATATGCAAATTGGAATCAAAATATGTCGATTTAAAAATTCAAAAAGAGTCAGGGACTTAGAAAGCGTGAATTCCTTAGCACATTTACTTTCTAGATTCAAAGCAAGAATGTTTGCTCAATAGATGAAAATATCACAGCCGACGAAACCAATAGGAAGGCAAAATTTGAAAAGGAAAATACAATCTTTGAAAAAAGTATTCAGGAACGAGCAGTCATAGGGAGGACGATCGTCAGAAACCCTTTGCGACCTAACCCTAGTATATTTTATGAACAAATTTCTATCTCTAACTTATCATTAAACAAAAAAATTGCTTTTGCGATTTAGTGACATAACTTTGATTTTACTCTTGTGACCTACCCCCTATATTTTTTCGTCTGATGAAAGCACTCCTTACAATTAGATCTGGGAACGAACTTCGGTTGTGCTCTTCGCGCGCTCCCTCGGCTCAGCCTTTGTTTCACAAAAGCCTCAAACCAAAACAATCACCAGAAACACGACAATCAACGACAAACAATAAACAACAACAACTTCCTCATTAGTCATTTTTCAGTAATTAACAATTCATTTGCAAAAAATGGCTTTTTATGCATTTTCAATTCAAAACTAATTTGCTAATTATGTACCCAAAATTAGCTTCATATTAGAAAAGAAAGTTTTTTAATCACAAATTAGCATATTATCCGTGCAAAATCGATCTAATTCTTTTACATTGCATACTTCCATCAAATTACGTTTCCAGCCATGTATAACACATGGGAGTAAGACTTACCTAGCATAGAGATCTAAGCGTGCACACACAAACACATACACAAACTTGACAAAAATACTAATAGTTTAGATTTTCGGTGCGAGTTTGATTGAAATTCTGCTGTATACAAAGACTAGAATCATTTATTTAAACTGTTTAATTTAAGCTTAAATTTAAAAAGGTTTAGAATTTCTTATGCTTTCTAACGAACTTTCTCTTGGCCCATCTTCTATTTCCATTCCAAAGTTGGTGCAACTCTTCCTTGGCGCTATCACTCAAATCCGCGAAAATTCGAGCCTTCTGATTTTTCAGCTCATTGAGTTTTTCATAGGCTCCTCTGGCCTCGGGACTGAGTTGGTCGACCTGGAATCTCAAGTATTTTAAGATTTATTTTCGATCACAAATTCATGCAGAAAAGCTGATCTTCATCAAATTCCATAATATCTTTTCTCAACAAATGTAGACTCAATAAACTCTATCTGAAACAAAATCATGAAGAAAAAGCAATGCTCGAATTGATAAACGCATTTAGAGGTTCGTAGTCACCTCCCAATCGTTTTCTGGTGCGAGAAGAAACGACTGTGGGGTGACTAGGAGACTCCCAGTGCGTTTATGAATACGGGCACAGATCTTCATCGAAGGTTTTTGAAAATTATCAAAAGTCATGAAGCAGAACTTTCAAAATTCCCTACCCTCTTCTGGAACACAGCTTGTCTCTTTTTGATTTCCTCTGCGAACTTTTTGTACTCCTCTAATTGATTAGCATCCAGCGTCTTGTTGGCCAATTCGTCGAAGGCCTTCGTCTTCTCATCGCGAGTCAGCGTTTGGTTCTTCCACAGCGAGTGGAATTGGTGACGCACCTGAGAAAATGGTTGGTTTTGATTGATGTTGAACTGGGTTGAGTCATATCGATTTTTCATTTATCATTTATGGGTACATTCTAGTTTGGGCGAATTTTGAAGATCTTCCTTAAATTTGGAGGAAGTTAGAAATTTTCATATTTACTTTAGCGATTGGATAAAATTTCGAAGTTCGGTGAAAAGTCGGATGATTCCTCATAACAAAATTTTTAAGATCATTGCTTTGAAAAGTGAGAAAAAATAATGCAAATTTGTTCAATATTTTACCTCCTTGGTGGTATTCCACAAGAACTTTGGACCGTGATGTCCATGACCTAGATGATGTTTCGGTTCATGATGGATAGGTCTCAGAGCTCGGATTTTCTGCTCAGGAGTTAGATTGTCGACCTAAAAATTAATTTTTTTCACTTATTAACGATTTTTCTCTTACAATTTGCTGGGTAGCATCTCTTTGTTCTTTACAGTCGGTTCCAACTTCGTAGTTTTCCCAGATTTTTTCGAGCTTCTCTTTGATGTCATCTGGTAAATTTTCGGCGAACGGCGGCAAGCCACACCGGGGGTGCTTAAATTCAAAATGTAGACATTTTTTCAAATTTCAGACTTTTTTTGGAAAAATACCAGAAATAGCTAATTTTCCGGGTTTAAACCGGTTTGAATCACTTACATGCTTGTTGTTTTTCCTAGCGGAAACCGCAACTATCAAAAGTATTCCAAGGAGTAGTAGTTGCTTCATGAGTTATCTAAAATTTCATAATTTGTACAAATTCGATCCAACAATTTTCAAGAGGGAGGGAGAGAATCATGGAAATTTTGCCTCAAACAGCTGCGCAAATAATCTGCATGTCAAATGGACTGTTTCAAGCTAAAGTAAATGGAAATTCGAATAGTTTGGTAAAATATCATTCTGAGGAGAAGTTGTTAGATTTTTAAGTTATTAAAAATATGAACAAAATTTTTTCATTAGATCAAAAATCTAAACGATTTTTCATTTTGGAATTCATAATTATAGAATAAATCTGGCAAAAATTCATTCTTTGAAAGAAAAATTGATCGATTTTTAGATTTTTCCGCTATGAAATCTAACTAAATGAACAAAAATCTTCTAAATAAAGCTTTAATAAAAAGTGATCGCGGATATAGAACACTTGCAAGGAAAAGTGAGGAAAGTAGGAGGCAAATTCTAAATCGAAGCGAATTTGGCTGGATTAGGGTCAATTTCCGATTACAGCCTCAGATGTCCATTTCGGGGAGAATCGCTATAAAATCATGGCAGAAAAGTACTTTGCTTCAGGAAATTCATGGATTTTAAAAAGCTTACTCCTACTCTAAAAAGTTGAGACAGAATATGCCGAGAATACTTGATCTTCATTATGAGATTGGAAAAATACTCATTTATTTAAGTTCGTTACGAGTTGAAAAATACCAAGAGCTAAATCTTCCTTCGAGGAAATTGATAAGTTATGATGACCTTGATGAAATTTCAAAACGATTAGGAGAAATTCGCGACAATTCGATGACTCCACCGAAGACTACTCTTCAACAAAAAACTAAAATAGGTAGTAGGTAAAGAGTGATTTGTTCGAGTATCACTCTTTTTCCTTTTATGTGAAAGGCATTGTTGTTGTGACCATCACGTTGAGAGGAGTGAATGCTGTCACCGAAATGTCGCAAATCGTGAAGACAAGAAATAACACGATGAAAAATGACAACCAGTTCCATGACTCATAAGAACTTCACGAATTTGTAGGTAAGCAAACCTAAATTGAAGTTTAGGGAGTGGTAATGCTCTTCGAAGTCGAAAGATCCTCATCAGCATTGAATATAAGCATCATGCTAAAAGAAAAATATTCATAACTTCGCCAAATTTATCCGAATTCCAAGCTGAACTTCAGCATTTAGCAATTCAGATAATAGTGTTGTTCTCTGATTCAATAAGATCTACATCATCATTTTTTAAAATCTTTTATTCAATAAATCAAGCGAAATAACTTAAGGCCTATTGAGCAATAATTCTATGATTCATATAAATTCATAAGTTAATAAATTAATTCTCCGTTGATTTCTCTACTGGTTTTTCCTCTGTGATCTTCTCAACGGTGGGCTTGGCTTCCTTTTCTTGAGCGGCTTTAGCGCGAGCAGCCTTGGCTTTCAGGGCAGCGGTGCGTCTGAAATTAAATTGATCATTGTTTAAAAGTCAGTATGGGCACTTTTTAAACTTTTCCCTAAAATATTTAATTTCTAATTAAGCTAATAAATTTACAAAAAAAAAGAAAAAAAAAACGCACACTACTCGAATGGTGACGCGTCTTAAGTTTTATTTGAAGTAAAAATGCGCGCAAGGTTAAAAACCAATTTCTACCTGGCAGCAGCAGTAGCCTTTCGCTGAGCAACTGCGAATCTGTGGGCAGCGAGTCTGCGCTGAACGCCAATTTGGTGGATGACGCGGCGGTGATGAGCCTGGGCGGACTTCTGGGCACGGATGGCGCTGAAATTTAGCATTTCATATTAAAACCTCAGAAAAGTTTTGGAATTCAATTTTTTTCTTTCTACAAGAATTTGCAGAAGAAGCTGAGTTTCATTTAGTATAGAAAGAAAAAAATGCTTACTTTCTCAGTCGTCTCTGCTTATGCTGGATAGCGCGAAGTCCCTTTCTGAGAATTCCGGCCTTTCTGGCAGCCTGTTGACGAAGTCTTCTCTGAAGAGCGCGTCTGCGTCTGTTCAGAGCCTGCTTTCTCCTCAGAGCACGGAACTTAGCCAATCGGAAAGCCCTTCTTCGGTTGGCCTGGAAATTGTACTTTATCAGAGGGAAAAGAAGAGAGCAAAGGCCTTCCGGATTACAGAAACATCCTTTGTTACTTCGATAGTAGCACGCGTACCTTCACTGATAGAATGGGATAGGCCATGTTATGGCTATATGTTGACCTCAGATTGTTTGCTAGTGGGAAAAATGTGATTTTAATAGAAAGAACTTATCTTTCTTCAAAACTTTGCTTGTAGATATGGAGAATTCCAGCAGAAAAAGAGATATCTTCGGATAGCTGTAGCACAACAAAATTTCATATTTTAGACAGTGTGCTACAAGCTTCTCAAAGATATCGTTCTTCTCTGCTGAGACTCCAAATCTTTTCCCACACTCGTGAAGGTGAACGCACCACTGCTCGACCGAGAAGGCCCTTGAATCCACTCCTCTTCCATACATTGCGTCTGGCCTTGGCACGGTTGGCTCTGCGGAGACGCTGTTGTTGCTTCCACCACTTGCGGCCGTGCTTGCGGATGTGTCGAACGGCACGCTTGACAACGTGATGCTCATCTCCGTGCTCCTCCTTCTTGCCGCCTTCGTCGTGTCCTCCGGAGACCTGGAAGAAGATGATTCTCATTTTTTGCAAGATGGAATTTTGAAATGACGAAATGGTAGAAGAAACTTCTTCATTCCATCGAACTATTCGGGCAATTTAGACTTATCACAACATGAAAGGGCTGATGTCGTGAAAAGTCCGAATCGAATTTTAAAGACTCTACCTCCTTATTCTCTTCCTCGTGTTCTTCCTCGTGATGTTCATCGTGTCCCTCGTCGTGCTTCTCCTCATGGTGACCCTCGTCGTCATGCTGTTCGGCTTCCTTCACATCGATAGCAGCTTCGACCTGGAAACAACCCTTTCATATTGGAATATTGCCGAAAGAAGAATATTTTTCATCCATCATCAACGTTTACCTGCACCTTATTAATTTTTTTCCTAAAACTGCTGAGAACTACAAGAAATAGGGATGATGATGATGATATGAAAGATAAATAGGTCTCAGATGAGGTGACTTGCCTTGTCCTTCTCCTCGGTTGTAGTCAACGTATCCAACTGGGTCTTCTCTTGCGCCTTCAATTCATGAATCTTCTCCAAAACTTTTTTACCTTCAGTGCTCAACTGAAGGGGTGCAAATTTTAGGGAGTTCGAAAAGTGCTTCATTTGAAAGGCAATTCTTCCCAGAATCTTACGACAATTTAGAAGTGTCGTAGAATCACGTCAAAAATGACCCTTCAAATTAAGGAAGGTATAATAAGTAGTACCTCATCAGCGAAGGTGACATAGCACAAGGCCAACAGCCCAATGAAATAGAGCAACTTCATGCTGCAAATTTATTCCTATGGAAAAATGCGATGAAGATCAGTTCGATTAAAAATGTTTCACGGATAACTGCGAAAGAAAATATCGCCATAGAAAAAAGACGATTTGTCTGAGTCGAGAAATTTTTTCGATGATCACAAATTAATGACAAAGGATGATGTGATGAAGTAGGGAATGAATGAAAAAATTGCAAATGAGGTTCTGATGCGGACAATTTATGAAGCTGAATAAGTCGTGTCTCATAGAGAAATGCGTCCACTCGCCTCACGCTTCCAAACAAATGATCTGCGTATGGGCAGTTAAACAGGATCGGCTTAAATAGGGACTTGATCGAGAGGCGTCTTCCTTTGCAGGTGAGAGATAACGGAAATCTCTGAGAATGCGGGACGACGAGATGATCGCACCAGATAAGGGCAAGATTTTTGGGCACCAGACGGCAGCGCGCTAGCCACGTACCTCGGCCTTGCCAAGCGCTGCATGGAATTGCTTCAAATCCACAGTCAAATTTCTGGGATCAGATAAGACTTGAAGCGACAAAATGCCGTCGGTGCAGGAAAGATTGCATCGTACATACCTAGGCGTGGAAGCCGGTCCAAGGGGAATCGACAGAAATCATCGCAGTGAATTGCCAGAAATGCTTGTCTAGAGGGAGTGAATTATTGAATCAAGTTCCAGAACGATGGTCGGTGATTCAGATGGCGTGCAGATTAATGAGATCCCTCAGGGGGAAATGATATAGCTTTCTCGTCTAGGAGATTTTTGCCGATCCAAATATGATTTCATGCGGATTTCCCCTTATCGCTACGAATCGAAATCCTGAATCGGCAGAAGAAAAGGCGCGATGAAGAAAGGCATAAATAACCTGAACCCAACGCTGGAAGAAACTATTCGAAAAAGAACGGGATTTAGTATAGATTAAATTATTTTATTTGAAAGAAAAATGTAAAAATCACGCGGAAGAATGTAGCTTTCTGTTCAACAACAAAACTTCTAAATTTTTTGTTTCCATGAAAATTAGAATGTCTTTTCTGCTTTTCTGAAAGAACGATATATCATTTCCTCCCATCGACCCTCATGGAATGCTTGTTCAATTTGCTCTTCGTCTGTACAGTTTTCGTCTTCACTGTGAGTCTGCCATCGACAACGATGCTCAACATTGAAGTTCAAGTTTCGACAATAAACTTTAACATCATACTTCACAATGAACGACAATAAGTTCGAGCATCGTTGTTCAGATTTTGAAAATAAATCATGACGTCTACGCGTCTTCAAGCTCTATCACTGATGTCGTTGTTCTGTGTCTCTGACATCGATATCAAGTTTTAAACTCTGAAATTATTATCAGTATTCAAATTTAGATTCCGAATTCTGTGGTTCCCTGGAATTCCGACCTCAATAGGAAAAAAACTTCGAGTTTTTCATTTTCCAAGCGTCGAAATTTTATTCTTATGCCGGATTTAAAAACTCTGATTCCGACATCGATGTCAGGACTGCAAATTTTCACACGATTTTGCACGCGATTCGTGTGATTATATGACACACGATGCTCTCTTATTTTTCTTTTTTTTCCCTTCCCCGCGAGGCTCTACAAAATTTTCCATGCTATTTCTCTCTTCGTTTCTGTTTAAAAAAACTCATATTTCCGGCAACGATCGTGTGCAAAATTTGCATTCCTGATCAACGTTTTTCAGATTATGACTTGCAAACCGTCGAAGAAGAAGAAGAACGAGGCGCTGAAGTTCAGTGATGAGGTCGGACCTGAGAAGCCGGGCGGCAGCAAGCGAAAATCGACCCAAAAAAATCTCAAGAAGGCACCAGTCAAGGCCGTCGGATTGTCCGTCTATCATATACCGGTTAATATCAAACTCTTAATATTGTACCAAATCCGTTTTTACTATCCTATGCTCCAAAATATGATTCGACTTCAGGTCAACTTCGAGCCCGAAGAGCCGTCGGTGGTCACCGCTGAGAGCATGGAGAAGACGAAAATACGCGCGTCGAAGGAGTCTAGTAGGTCACATGCCAGGTGCGGATTTCATATATTCAAAAGCTCATATATTCGGATCTCATATATCACATTTTAGTTCTACCATGCAGTCAAAATCAAAGGCATCCACGCTGAAGCCGCCACTAGAATTGGCATCAAATCCAGGCCAACCGATTCCCGTCAAGAAAGACGATGCGATCAACCAATTGAAGAGTGAAACGAGCAGGTGGGGATTTAGTATACCCGTTTTAGAGTGGATTCATATATCCCTATAAATTGGGGTCTGATGTACCGAATTTTCCATGAATATCACCTTTTTATTATATTCAGATTTCAAATATCTCTTTTCAGTAGTACATTCTCTGTAATCAGCGACCAAGCAAAATGCAAGGACGAAGCCGGTAATGAGAAGAAGAAAAGTGCAGATAAAATTGCCGGTGTAGAGACCGCGCAGAATACGGTATTTCTTGGCTCTGCCGATTTTTTGACAAATTCAGAAAATGCCATTTCAGAACGCGCTTGCCGGGCCGAAACTGTAAAGCGCAAAATTCAAGGTGTCTTCGAAAGTCCTAGCGAAATCAAATCGCAACTATTCTAGACGATCAAGAATGAAAATTATAAACTTTTCCTTTGAAAAATTGATATTTTTCCACTTTTTTCTCAAGAAAAATCGAATTTCTCATCATTTTTCCCATTTACTTGTCTCTCTTCGAAAACCAAGCCCCTCGTTTGCAAGCCACGCCCACCTCCTTTTCTCGTTCAATGACTTATTTTTCCTCATTTTCACTCGTGTTTTTGTTTTTTTCTTGTTTTTCGTCAGAGATCCTGAATCCTTCGACGACGCTAGAAAGGTTGACGTCAAGAATTCAGATGCCGCCCGGAGATCCGTTCATAAACAAGGCGTCGGCGAGTATCGGAATGGAGGAGACGAATGAAACTGGCGATTTTGGACAAGGTATTCAAGAAGAATAGATCTTATTTTAAAAGGGGCTCTTCTATCTTTATTTAAAAAATAAACGACTCATATTAAAGATGAAAGATTTTTAAGAGATCAAAAAATTCAACTTTTCAGGCCAAGATCTTCCCGAGCAAATTCAGATCGACGCTACACACCCCTTCGTGGCTCCGATTCTAAGTGTCGGAACACAGGAGCAGGTATTTTTTCTACTCTACTTTCTAGAAATACCTGAAAGGGACGTGGTTTATTTATTTATCGTTTTTTCAGGACTCTCCCGATCAGATCAAGGCCGCTGTGAGTCATTGGAAGGAGATTTCTGACCGATTGTGTGCGGCGGGGTATCCTTTATATACGGGCCTCACCAACACGACCAGATTCGATGGAAAGTTGAGGTTAAGATTTAAAAATTTTTAATATCTTTTTTAGATTTAAAACATTCAATGGAACGTTTCTTTTAAAAAAATGGGTTAGAGGCGATTTGTACCGAAATTGTAGGGACTTCCCTTGTAAGTTTTGGTAGAAATCACCTTCGATCCAACAAAATAAGGTCATTTCTAAAGAGAATCTTGTAAAAAAACAATAGCTTTCTTGGAAGATAAAAAGTTCTAAAACAAATGTCAAATTCGTTTGCAGAAAAGTAATTGTTCTTTTCTGAAAGAAAAGAATCGTTGTAAAAGTTTCATTTTTCCAGATCCGACGCGATCCTTCTTGATGATTTTCTCGACTTGGTGATCACTTGCGAATCCATCAAAACTGAAGCCCTCTTCAAACGACTCAAATGGCTTGTTGCTCAAGGCACAGACTATGAAACCTTCAAGGAGAAAAGTGAGATTTTTCTATTGTAAAGGAAATTCTTTCTTTTGATTTATTTTATTTTTATAATAATTTTTCAGTGAAAGAACTCGACTTTTCGGTCAAGTGCAACGAAATCTGGGAAAATGATTCTGTCGCCTATCGATGCAATACATGTGCTCTGACGCCTTGTATGAAACTTTATATATATATATATTTTAAATTTTGAATGAAATGCTGTAGTAAACATATTTTTAACAACCTTTAGACTTCTCAAAACTCGATCCGCAGAAAAAAGTGCTACTATATCAAGAGAAAAAGAGCATAACTTCTTTTTTCTGCGGGTCGATTTGCGCATTTTTACGGATTGAACTTTGAGAAGTCTGATAATCTCTAAAAAAACAATAATATATACACTTTTCAGGCATGTCCTTGTGCGCTGCCTGTTTCCAGTCCAACGGTCATGTGGGCCACGACTACACTCGATTTTTCTCTCGAGAGGGCGGCGCCTGCGACTGCGGTAATGCCGACGTGATTTTGCCTCAGGGATTCTGTAGCCGCCACGGGGAGCACGCTCAGCGGCCAAAACCTGCTGAGCCTTTGGTCGCTTCTTTGGTATTTTTCATTTTTTTTTTAGAAAATTTCTCTTTCATATTAAATGTTTATCTTTCAAAAAATATAAACAAATTTTATTTATTTTTTCATTATAACTTTTTATAATTAACAAAAATAAACAAATGTGACTTTTGCATTTTCAGCCCGAATTCATCCTCGCCAAATTACTGGTCAGGCTATTTTTGGAGTGGCGCGGCTGGGCTGAGCGACTTCTCGAGAACAGAGCTGCCCACGACTCATTGGGACTGTACATCGAGTACAATGTGGCGAGTCACTGCGAAAAGGACGTCCTCCCGATGAAGCACTTGATCACGTTTCTGCAAGAGTGTGTCAATTGTGGTGGGAAAATCTTTTTTTTTTTTTTAAATTTGATTTTGTAGAAAACCATTCTCGAAGACTATTAAATTTTCTTGAAATTCTATCCTGTCTTATTATTGCTTTAAGTTTGGTTTTTTTTAAGAATAGAGTTTAGAAAAGTTAGGAAGTTTTCTGAAATTTTTAATTCGAAGGAAAAGTAGAAGTTTTAGATTTTGAAGAAGAAAAAACTGAATTTTTACCCTAGGAGGCCCAATGCGCGAATCGATGGCGAAAGTCCTGCTTGATAAAGAGCTTTATCGAGCGCTGAACGAAAGGACAGTTGAAGTCGATTTCCGAGGAGCCAGAGTGGATACGAGCTGTAGGATTAAAACAATTTTTTTAAAGATTTATTGTCTTTATTTTTTATCTTCAGTGGACTGGCGCACGAAAGAGAAATTCGACTCTGATCGACAGTCCACGATTAGCCCCCGACTAAGGGAGCACTTTCCGGAACTCACGAAAAACCCGATCAAGTAAGGGATTTTTTTTGCATTTTTGAATTCCGGATATATGAGGTCTTATTTTATAAGGGGGATTTCGTATATCCTCGTTAAGGAGGTTTTTATATTTCCGAATTCACATAATCTTTTTTCCAGATGCGAATCTCTTCTGGACGAAATGGTATTCTGGATCATCCGCCAAACGTTTCCGCAGAATCTCATCAACTTTTCCCTGTCCATGCTTTCGGAAACTGAATACAGAGTAGGGATTTCATATCATATATCCCTTTTTACCTTGAGATTTCATATATTCTCTTTTAATAAAGAAGGATTTCATATATCCCCTTCCAGAATGCTCTTGCCTGTCGCTTTTTCGAATGGTATCCCTTGGTGGCGAATTGTGTCAGGGAGCTCTGCCAGTACCAAGCGACCCACGGACGGCAGAACGAAGTCGTGCAAAATACCTGCAGTAGGGTCATACATGTCTCGGTTCAGGTATGATTTTCGATTTCTCAAAAAATGAATTTTAAGAACAGTGTATTTAAAGATCATTTTTTCAGAAAGAATACTTTCTCTAGATTTTTCTTGTTGAACAAAAAGATAATCTGCGTTTTGAGCCAAGAGAAATTCATTATCTTATTTTTGTTTTATTTGCCAATTTTCATTTCCAGATGCTTTCCTCCGAAGCCCTATGTCGAAAACTGAACGAGGAGTGTGATTTGGTCAACGTGGTCCTAGCCTCGACCTATTTCCTGTTCTCAGAAAACCTCGCCAAGACGATGCTCACTTTGGATCCCATATTCAAGTACTGCACCTCTGAAGACGACTTGCAGAACCTGACAAGGACTTGGGAGGTCATGGTGCTCGAGCAGAATTGTGTAGGCTTTTTGTTCGCAAATTTAAACAAATCGGATTACTGTAGCATTTTCTTTTATTAAACTTTTTAAAAGTGACGAGATTAATGTAGTTTTTTCTCTTTCAATTTCTTGATGGACTATTGCACTTTTTCCCAAAAACTTTCTCATTCTAGATTTTCACGTGCTGAAGGATAGGATCTGTTATTTGCCCAGATTTGATATCTCAAATTTCAGGTGATCTCCTCGCACGGCTACTGGTTCATCATGGGCGACATGCAAAATCTCCTTTCTCATTATTCACTGTCCGTCGCCACGATTCTGCATCCAACTGCATTCTCCAATACCTACGTCAACATCATCAAGAAGATGCAGGGTAGGGTTTGAAATTTAAAAAAATGGCATATCTTGAGAATTACTGTGATTCAGAAACATTCTGAGAGAACTGGTCTTCATTATTTTTCTTCCAAAATCTTTTAATCCTGATAATGATTATTTGTGATTTTTTATCTTGGCAAAATTATGAACAAATGTTTTTGTAGAAAACATTTTCTACAGAAATTGTAAAATTTGATCTTCAGGCATGCACCAAATCTGGCGAATCGTCTCCGGACCGCATAGGGAACATGACGCATCTGAACCGGTTCAAAGATCGTTCACTTTGGAATACGAGACCCTCTCGATCCCCCTCTTCAATTTCATCTCTGCAATTCTGTCGACCAATCAGAGTGAAGCCGCCATTAGTTTCTTTGACAAGATCAAGGATGCCTTGAAGGTGAAAGTTTCGAATTGATTTTTTCTCAAAAAGTTCAAATTTAATTCTCTCCTGAAAACTCGCATTTTCTACCAATTTGAGGATGAAAAATGGAAATATCTATAAATTTTCTTCTAACATTGGGCAAATGACAATGTAATTTTTAGGACTGGCTGCTCGCCATTTCTCCAACAAATAGCTTCCCAATCCGCTCCACCCAAGAATTTACCGTCACCTTCCACATTCCTCTGCATCGGCACATTTCCACTGCCCTTTCGCATCTCTATGCGATTCCCGATTTTAAGCAGCATGTCGATAAGTTCTGCGGGGATGAAGCTCTGCTCAGGAAGATCATGCTCCACCCTTTGAGAATTCAGGTTTGTTTCGTTTTTATTTTGATCAAATTTTAGCCTTTTAGACTTTTTAGAGAAGAGTTATTGTAGCAAAAACTTGCATTATTTGTTTATCTTGGTTAATTGATTAACATGATAATGTAGGGTTTTTTTTTAGGAAAAAGATTACTATTTTAAGAAAAAAAAACCGTCTTGAATATGTTTTAATTTCGAATTTTTAGGTGGCAAGAGCCGAGTACAACGCGGGCATGTGGGTGCGGAACGGGAATCAGCTGAGGATCCAGACGATCATCTATGCCCAGTCCCATCTCAACATGGCCTTTCAGACACCGGATATTGATTTGATTAGGTCAAAATTACTATTTTGTTTATTTCTACCGAAAATTCGAATATTTGAAAAAATGGTCGTATCTTGATGAAATAACTTGTGAAGGGTTGAGAAGGATGGGATAAATAATCCTCTTCTTTCAGATATGATTTCTCAATGTGCAAAATTGCGAATATTCCAAGTTATCGATTATTTAATTTGCAGGTTCTGCGCGGCAAACATCAATTCCAACTATTTCATCGACTGCATCGTGGATAGCTTCCACATGCTGGACTTCATTCAGGTATTTTATTTTTTTTAAATTGAGTAAAATAGAAATTAAACAATTAAAAATGAAGATAAACAATGGGTCAACATTAAGATACAAAGTTCAGATTCCGATGGATGAGGATTCTGACACAAGGGTCGTGGATGGCGAAATTAGAGATGCTGAAGGTTGAAATTCGAATTTTTCCATTTGTTTCATCAGACCTATGCTAATTTTAGTGGCCATAGACGCCTGCGAACAGATGCGGAAACTCCTCCAGGCGATTCCCAAGGAGCTCAAACCAGCTACTCGAGCTATGTTGGCGATCCGGCAAATCCAGGCTCAGGTAGGGGGTATATCAAATCCTCACTTAAAATATATATATGTAAAATATCCTTTTAACGGATATATAGAGTCCGGATTTATCGTCTTTTCAGAATTCCTCCAATCAGCAACAAGAAACCGAAGCCGAAGCCGAAGCCGAAGTTCCAATGGAAGTTGATAAGACTCCGAAAGAAGACGAGAGAAAGGAAGAACTCAAGGAAGATATGGATGCGTAAGATTTTTATCGATTTTAAAAGTCCACTTAGTCCTTTTAAAATTTCTATCCTCTTTTTTTGGAAGTAAGAGGATAAGAAAGAAGTGAGAACTATGATTTTCAG
>LIAE01009013.1:64603-107734 GCA_002287525.1 Diploscapter pachys | reverse complement strand
AGGAGCGGGGGGCGAACTTGAGCCCTAGCTGTAGGCAGTAACACACAACCACTGCGCTACGTCGCCCCTAAAGTGAACCGATTTAAAAAATATATTTTTTTAATCTTGTAATATCAATTTTAGAAGAATCCGGGCAAAAGCTGAAATGGCTCCTTTGATTGGGTTTGAATGGCTGGGAGAGAACAGGGCCCGAGTTATCACCAGACTCGAGTGGATTGACAACATGGTTTCGGCCGCTTTTCTGTAAGGCTCGAAATTTTTAATGAAGATCCGCTTTTCCCACTATGTTAGGGCACTTTGCTTTTCATCCAAATCTGGCCTTGGCTCTCATTTTTCCCGCTTCTTTTCACTCGCTCACTTACAGACGCACTTGAAACTTTAGAAGCGAACTATGCCAGAAATTCTAATGGAGAGAGTCAAAACCGTTGCCGGTTGATCTCCTCGTACCCAACGTGTATATCACTGCGCTACAGTCACTATACTCCGTTCACCATCTAAAGCTAGATATCTCGGAGAAAGAAGGAACGAGAGAACGTTTGAAAGTAGAAGCTAGAAAAATGAGAGCTAGAGCCAGATTTGGATGAAAAACGACATAGATTTTTCTGAAACTTCCGCTGAAAATCAGTTTTTTTCTTCTAATTTCTAGTTTAAAGATGGTAAATTTCGTAAATTCAAATTTCAGACTGATAGCTGAACTTGTATCAGTGAGACTGAACTGCGGAGCCACTCACGAAGAAGCTATTCGGTAAAATTTCCGGATTTTAAACATTTGGATTTTATTCTTTAGATCCGAAATGATCAACAGCCTCTCGATGGAGGACATGGTTCATTCGAGGTTGAGAGGATGCATCGCTGAGAAGGGAAGTCGAGGTTCGGAGGCCGTCGACAAAATCTTCGATAAGATTTTGGGCGAGGTGGGCAAATCAAAATCGCATATTTTTCACTTTCTGTCAAAATTTTAGAAGTAGTTCATAGAAATTCATCTAAAAAATTATATTTTATGCTAATTTTATCAACTTTTTCCAGATCGCCGATTTCATTGAGCCGGATGCGAACCCGAATGGCCAGATGCGTCAGGGCGTCTATCAACTCAAACCCGAAATGTGGCAAAACGAGTTCTGTCCCGTGTTCTGTCAAATGAGAGCGCTGTCGCCGAAATTCAGCTCCACCGTGCTGATGGACGTCGAGAAGAAGTGGGATTTTTACTTTTATATATCAGCCGATTTAAAAAATCTTGGATTACTCATATTTTTGTAGTTTGAATTTTGGTTTATCAGACGGTTTAGATGCTAATTTTGGAATGATAAACTTTTTTTATTTTTAGAGTAGGATTTTTGAAGATTACTGTAATTAAACAAATTATTAAATTTTCAGGGATAGAGAAGCGATGAAAAAGACGAACCCCAATTGGTCAACCCACTCCAATGCTACCCTCTGGATTCCGTACAGGCTCGAACAGTTCCAATTCAACGGTCAAAGAAGACATCAGGCTGTCGAGCACATCGCTAAAATCTTGCTTTGCGATCGATTCGTGCAATTGGCATTGATCACTCTGAAAACGGTAATTTTACCTTTTAAAATTTTTAGTTTTTTCAGTTAATACTTTTCCTAAAAATTGTTTTAGAATTTAAAAATAATAAGTAAAATATTAGGCCGCGATCCAACCCTACGTCCGCGACACGACCGTTCAACTTGTGGTGTATTTGCTGTCTTTGGGAGCGAGATACGCGAGTGCCTTCCCCGAGGACAAATGCAGGGAAATGCTCAAGGCCTATCACTGCAACTACAAGTTCTCAGATATGCAGACGTGAGGAAATTTAACCTTATAATTTATTTGAATGAAAAATTATCTAAATTTCAGAATGAATAATTAAAAATAGAGTGAAAAAATAGTGTTAGAGGAATATTTTCTACATTGATGAAATGTCTTGAATTGTTTTAGTTTTAAAAATTTCAGCCCCACCACCGTCTTCACGATGATGAACGTCATGTTGAGAAGGGAGATTAACAACGACCCGGCTATCGGTGAAACCGTCTTGAAAAAGGTGAAATTTTGAAATTATGCTAATTTTTATGCTACTTTAACTTCAAATATGCTAATTATTCCAGATCGTCTCTGGCGAGCTTGACAAGGATAGAATTGTGGGTACTGGAGTGGACTACATTGGACGGTTCTTCGCTATCATCTACAAGAGGTAAAATGGTTCAGTTGGTAACATTGTTGACCTACGATTTTTGGCAAGAAAATTGTCGATGACGACAAAATTTAGCGTGTCATCTGAAAGGTAAAGTTTCCGAGAAATTGGGAGATTTACGGAAGATGAATTCGGCTTCTGAGACAATTTTTCTCGAAAAAAAAAGCAACAAAATTAAAAAAAAAAATACAACAAAAAAAATTTCAGCGACATTTCCTGCCAGCTTTTCCTGAAAGATTCCCTAATGGACTATGAAAAGAAGGCCACTATTCCGGCAGAACCCAGTTCGGACAAAGGCGGGGGCATGACGGTAAAAATAAAATTTAATTTTTGAACACAACAATTTTAAAATTATTTTTTTTTAAATTTCTCTAACTTCACGTTTTTACTATACAAAAATTTAGACAAAATCTTATACTAATTTTTGAGCCTGAAAAGATGCATTTTTTCCAGAAACGAAAACATGAGGCCCAGAAACTTCGGGAATCTTTGCTCGCCGCTCAAAAAAAGAAGAACGTCAAAGTGATGCAGAAAATGATGGACTCAGAGGGTATTACCCAAGAAGAAATGGACAAAATTGACACCAAACAGGTAGAAAATCAAATATAGCGTATTTTACTCAAAGAACGTCGATAACTTTCTTGCAGCTACAATAATCGGTAAACTTTTCAGCCCGACGTCAAATTATACGAGTGCCCAATCTGTGGTGATATCGACGTTCCTTCGACTTTGAAAAGACCTTTGGGTATGCTGGTGAAGGTAGGGATACTTTGAAGTTTCCAAGACTTTTCTTAAAGTTCCCAATGTTTCTACGGAAATTTCTGTAACTGGCTAAAGTGTTTAAGTTTTCTAGAATTTGAAAAAAAGCAAATTCAGGTAACTTCCAACTGGCTCCACGAAAACCAACTTTCCCAGGATCAGCCGGAAAAGTCATTGATGGAAGTCGATGAGCTTTGCCAGCAGGTAGAATATTCGTACAAATTTTAGCCACCGACCCAAACTTCAATTTAGAAATTTGACGTTGAGCCTAATTCTGAGCTAAAAAATGAATCATTTCAGGACGAGTCGAATCGAGCGAAACTCGTGGCGCCGAAGAGAAAATGGATCCCCGCCAAGACCCATCTCCATGAGATTGTAAGCATTTTCCTAGGGTTTGACGAGAGCTTAAAAATCTCTTAGATTTTCTGAAATTATATACGTAAAGCCACAGTAGTCGGTTCGGAATTTTAATTTAGTTGACGAAATGCTACCCTAGTATTAGCTTCATTAGAGGAACTAATTAGTTGAAGATTCAAGTTTCAGGTTTTCATCTCCCCTCTGAACCTGGAAACTCATACCGCAATCGAACTGAAGACCTGTGGCCACACAGCTCATCTGGATTGTTTCAACGCATACAAGTCTACACTTCATGTAAGATTTTGGGATTTCAAACATCCCCCGATTGCATATATCTAATTTTCTATATCTCATCTTTCATTTGTCGTTCTTTCACATATCTCAGGCATAATCTATTCCAAGATTTTATATACCCGGATTTCATATATTCCCTTTGAAAAGGATTTGTATGTCCCAAATTTTCAGCCCGAGCTCCGAATGACCTACGACAATGGACGCGACATGATGTGCCCTCTGTGTCGATTCTCGGTGAATGGCCTCTTGCCAATCACGATTGACCTTGGATACGAGACTCAGAATCGAGGACCATATGAGGAGCCCATGAAGATCTACTCCGCTATCGCTGACTCTATCCGGTGTCATGCGAAGAATTTCATCGTGAGTTCGAATTTTCTAGAATGTATCTTTTATTATCTTAATTAATTTTTTTTTCTAAAATATATCTTTCAAAGGTTATTTTTTTCTCAGATTTAGACAGACTTTCAGTCAAAATGCAAAATTATTGGGAAGGAGGCACGCAAGATCAAATTCTTCTAGAGAAAAATGATACATAAGGGGGGGATACGCACTGGAGATCTGGCTTAAGCTCTGCTTAAATCTGTTTTTCCTAATATTTAACTTTCTAATTGTTTCTTCCAGAGCTCCGAGGACAAGGCCGCGTACATCAACCACTACACTTTCCATATGAAGGGCGTGCTCTCGAAGGTGGACAGAAACGAGAGGAACAAGGAGGAGAACGCTGCCAAGGTCGCTTCACAGTCGATCGTTGTTGCAGTCATCGCTGCTCACTTGGACAGGCTCCTTCTCTACAAGGATTTGGATGTAGTCGAGAGAAGGAAGAATTCAAGAAATCTCATCGTTGGTATGCTAATTGATTGATTTTTAAAATTTGAATTATAAAATTTACCTGGCTTTATTTAAAGTCGACTTTAGTTCATCTACATAACGTGGATATTCATTGATTTTTAAATTGAATGCTGACTAAACTCCATTCAAAGCTGATCTTCGTAAGGTTTCTCCTTGATTTCCAGAGCATCTGATCCCTGCAGTTGTGGCCAGAACGAATCGGAAAGACGAGCAGATTTGTCTGACCCTGCTTTCCCAACTTCTTCTGCACAATTTCAGAACCTCTTTGGTGGTAGGAATTTTTGAAATCTGGATATATGAAACTCCCTTCTTTTAGGCCACCAACTCCCAAGAAGGCCTTTTGACGGTGTCCGATGATGACTTGATTAATGAGACTGACATTGGAAGGGACGATTTGAGGGCGCTGCAATCGGTATTTTTTTTATTCTCAAAAACTTGATGGTTAAAAATATAATTTAACGCTTTTTTTATTGGAAACCCTTATTATTTGAAAATAAAATATTCCTGAATTTTGAAAGAAAAAGACAATTTCAGACTAGAAGACATTCTTTGGGCGGAGTCTCTTCTGGACCGTCATCCCCACTGTCTCCGGAATACGCAGATGTAGGAATTTCATATATTCTCTTATTTTAAAGTTGGAATCGATATATCCGAATTTCATATATCCCCCCTTTTCAGATCCCAGTTCTTCTGAACGATCCGAAATTTCTGTTCGTTCGATTGTCGTCTTTCATCATTGACAACAGAAATCTTTCGAAGGAAGATAAAAAAGGTAAAAAGCGAAGAATAGCTTTCTTTAAAAATTCAGTGTTTCTTCGTTATCAACACTCTTTCTCATAAAACTGCATGAACTTTGAAAAAAAATAAAAAATAAAGAATAAAAACTAATTCCCAGAGCTATGCTACTACCTCGCCAAAGCGATATTTCAAATGGCGGCAGTGAAGTCCGCTCTGATGGCCGTTCTGCGAGTGACGAAGCGGGAATTCCAACAATTGATAAACACTGATATGCAACAGATGGAAGATCCAATGCATACGGTAAATTTCCATTTTTTAAAAATAATTTTATGCTTTTTCAGATTTATTTTCATCTTTTTATTTGTAATTTAGAATTGAAAAGAATGTTTATGATTAAGAAATGTATAATTCTTTTGAAAAAGGATTTCTTAAATTTTCGAAAAAAAAACATTTCTGAATGATATTAACTTTTCTGTAGACTTGTATTTGCTTTTGATGAGTTTTAACGCTTTTTTAATTTTCAGATACTGCTTCAGCTGATGAAGAAAGTTTCCTTCTGCCTCAATTCTTCTGAATCGGTTTACAAATGCGTCATGAACCAGGCTCCGGTCGAGGAGAAGTTCAGCATTCCAAATCTCCTGAGAAACATCGAACTGAATCTGTTTGATTTCGTGAAGTATGCTAATTTTTCAGATTATTTTTTCGTTGGTATTTTAAAATTTATCTTTTTCAGATACATTTCCGAATTCTGGCAACATACTTTCATCCCGTGTGAAAAAATGAGCCAAGATGGTTTGAAAAACAAAAAATTGGACCCAGTTTTGCAATTGATTGGTTTGAGTAAGTTGAACTTTATTTGAAATTGGAAGAAAATTTTTGGACTTTTCTAAATTTTTAGATTATCTCATTTTAAAATCCTACCATTTCATTTTTATCTCATTTTAATTTGTACTTCTTTCTATTTTTGATTTGCCTGATTTTTCGACTTATCTAAAATTTCAGACTCAAAACAACTTGCGGCTTCAAAAGATTTTGTCAATGCTTGGGTTGGAAAAGTGCATACCATCATCACTCTGAGCATGCGAACCCCGGCTAAGGTTAGCTCAAAATGTTCATTCTTAACACCTTTAAAGTTTTTGAATGTGACATTTCTTTATCATGTTTTGTTCAAATGTTATCTTCAAAAAATTTTAAAATGAGGTATTTATTCATTCATTCATTAAAATTTGACAAAGTGAATATGCTAAAGGCGGGGTGACGAAAATTTTGAGATCAGAAAATTGAAATTTTCGAAAAAAAATTAGCTTCTCTCCAAAAAGCCTTCCTTTTGATCGGGCATGGAGCTTTCTTTGAACGAGCCCACGCATAAAATACAGATAAATGCCAGAATCACGAAGCAGAAAAATAACAGATAGACCGTACAGGCGACGAAGGCAAACCAATACAGACCAGGCTCGCAATAATGGTCCTATTTTTTCAAAATTCATTTTTTTAAAAACATTTTTGAGCTTACCTGGAAAATTCGTTCTTCAAAGTGAACCCACCATTTTGAACCATAGACCCAGACACATCCTATTTTTTGGATTTTAAACAAATTTTTGAAAATGTGAACTTACCCAAAATCAACCAAACAATGTTGACGATAAATAGTACGAATTCCAATCCATGACATAAAATATTACAACCGATTTTTGGCTTAGGCTGTCCCAACCTTCTAAAATTTTTGGTAACACTACCATTTTTGGCAACCTACCTGGCTTTCCTTTTCGGATTAGGGAAAGCTGCATAGATTCGGAAAGAGGCGGAGAGAATGAACAGGATGCCAGACACCATTAACCAAATGGGTATCATAGGCTGAACGGGGCAGAATGGTAGATTTAGAGCACCTAAATGATAACAAAATGAATTTGCATACGAAAATCGGTATTTGATGCCAAAATAGGTCTTTTGATACCGTAAAATTTGTCTTTAACAAAAAATGATAACACATACCAACCAACAAGAATACCATAGCTACGAAGCATAGAAGTAGCAGAATCACTATAACCACAGTATATGGTATCTTCTCATTTAAATAATCCCCAAAATTCTTGGCAAATTCAACAGTGTCTCCAGAAGTACTGTAGACTTCTTCTAGTCGTTCGATTTTCTTGCGGTGTTCACTTGAGTCGGCTAAAAATCGTATTTTGGTATGAAATGGCATTTTTGGTAAATGATAACTTTTTAATAAAAGTAGTATTGTCGATGAACGATCACTTGGAAGAAAGTAAAAGACGCGCTTTCCCCCTCCTTTGAACCTCGTACATACATACATCGATTCGACGACATTCTCCAACGTCGATTTTTTTCGCTCTTCTTTGTCCTTTCATCGAAAATATCGGAATTTTGCGACAAACACTCGCTAACTATTGTCCTCTATCGCTAATGATAATAATTAATTGACTATTTATCAGTAATTACCCTTAAAATGCGAAAAGAACAAATACTCGTCTGTGCGCGCATACAGTGGCTCAAAAAAGGGAGAAAGCAAGGCGCCCCTTTTACTTTATTCCAAACGATCGTTCATCGACAATACCTTGAGAATTAGCGACTGTCGGTTGGTATATCGGATCGTGATATGGGTCTATCCGGGGTTGATTGTACCCAATCGTACCCAGGTTTATACCATCGATTGGTACTGGGGGCATTCGAAATTGTTGCGAATTCCTAGTTGGTTGGGAATATTGGGCTCTAAAATGGTGATAAATGGTTTATTTGGTTACAGAATGATATACCCTTGGTTACTGGTACGAATTGGTAACTGCACCCGAAGTCTTTGGTCGTCGAGGTTTGGACCCAAATTCGGGTTCGAATAGCGTACTTCGCCAAAAGCACCCATAGTTTCTATTGTAGTGCACGAAGAATGACTTAAGTTGGTCTAAAATAGGGAACTTTTAAAGTTTAGAAAGTTTTTGGTTACTTTTGGAAAAATAGAAGTGATTTTGAATTTTGACATAGTGTGGGGTTAGATTTATATTCGAATTGATAAGGTTTTATTTTGATGAGTCAAGAATTCCATATCGAAGAATAAATCGATAAAAGTAAGGAAAGAGCAAGAGTCTAATTATCAAATCAAATGATATGGTGTCATTATTGGCCCGAAACTGAAATTTAGCCCCATCTTTTCTATGGCATTGCTGTTATGACTGGACAGGAAATCAAAATAGGATAATTTTAGAATGGAAAATTGGGCACTGAGGAAATTAGTGACGTAAATTCTAAGGGTGAAAAATAGTCCATAAAAATAGACGATTCTAAGGAGGCTAATTTGATGAAATAATAGTTATATTTTTGAGCACAGTTGAAATTGAAATTTAGCCTTATCTTTCGTATGAAATTGTGACTGGACAAGCGAAATTCTGAGGTGGGATCGATAAAATTGAGGAAGGAGTACGAAACAGACCGGCAAAAAGTAAATATGGCCCAGGGAACCAGGAAAAAGAAGCCAAAAAATTTCCCTTGCGAAATAGAATGGAACGTAGCTTTTCGTCTTTTCCGTATCACGTGAAGCGATGTTTTCATAATGGTCTGCGTGGAAAACAAAATATTCTTTTAAAAAAATCGTGAAAAACACCAAAAAGTACTTTTTAAATAATAAAAAAGTACGATTTTTAGTTTGAGTTTTTTGTAGGTTTTTTTTTTTTTAAATGAAAGATAACTTGGGATATCTTCTGAATTTTCTATTAAAATTTTAGATTTTCAAAATAATTTTTATATTTCTAGTCATAAGGTCCGATGTGTGTGTGTTTAGATAGAATAGCACAAGATTCGGGTAAACATATGGGTAAAATGTGATCAATAGAATGAGAAGAAACGCGCGTTTCCAACAAGCCTAAAGAATTCCCTTTACTATTCAGTTCCCCTGTATCCTCGACCTATGATTTGATAAAAGATGGGGAAAATTATATTATAAGTTAGAAAAACATTACTTACCGCTATCGGAAAAGAAGTATGCGATTTATTATTTGAGATCCGACTTGGGTCTTTCATCTTTGGAAACTTTATCTGAAAATATTAGACTTGGCCTAAAATTTTTGATCTAGGTTATCACTAATATTGAATCAATATTTCATTTCTATGAGTCAAATCATGAATCATGGCATGATCGATTAAATGCAACAAAGGAGTAACAAGAATTTAACGGGGAGAACCTCGTAATGCGAAATGAAAATGGTACGAGGGAAACCTTGAGTGAAATTTAAATCGCCCAAGGGCTCCCCACTGTGATTTGTCGAAATGACCGAGGTTTCTATCTGTGCGTTCCAAATTGAAAGTGGAGAACTCGCGGCCGTAGTTAAAGGCGCAAAGACTCGAGAATTTGTGGGAGGGGGTCTAAGCAAATATAGAGGCAAAGAAAGAATATGAGAATATGAATGGAAAAGCCGATGAAGAGGGTCATGAAATTTTAGGAGCGAGAAAATTTGGAATTAAAAGTCTTTAATTATTTAAAAAAGTTCGAATTTTTACAAAAAGATATTTTTGGGAAAAAAATCTGAAAATGCCAAAATTTTCAGCCCCTTAGCTCCGAACCCATCACATGGCGGCCCTTTGTGCTTCTGGACTTGCCTGACAAATACGATCGACTGTTCGCGAGGTACTTCCAGCGACCCTGCAGGAACTGTAATAAGGTAATTTTAAAAAAAAATGTCATCATCATTGTAAACTTTTTTACATTTTCATTATTTCTACCCCTATCTTCAATAATATATTTGTATTTTCTAGCCTAAAATATAATACTTTTAGAAAGAACATTTCTACTCTTTTGAATTAAAAACTTATTGGATGACCAATATATGAAAATTTTGAGAAAAAAACGAAAATTCCAGCCCCCACCCAACCCGATGGTGTGCCTCCTCTGTGGTGAGCTGTGCTGTCTGGACGACTGTTGCCGGGTTCATGCATCCCCGCCGAGCAATGAAGAGGCCCAGGAACAGACACCGCCAATTGTCGAAGTGGAGAGGGTGAGCATGATTTTTTTTTTATTTTTGCAAATTATATTCCAAATATTTTCTATATATAAATTTACAACACAAAATTGTAGTGTATGAGATATAAACAGATTCGGAGTTCGGGATCTAGCTAAAAATTCCAGAAAATCCACCATTTTTTTAATTCAAAATTTCATCACGAATGGATAAGTTTTATTTTTAAAAAAAATCAATTTCTAAAAGAGCAAATAATCAAAAAAATTTGATTGAAGTTACCCTAAAAAGTTGGAAGTTTCAGCACGCCTCCGAATGCGGCAACGGCGCGTGTGTGTTCATCTCTTTGAATTCCTCCCTGATTGCCATCGTTCGCTACAAACTCGCCGCCATCTGGGGCAGCGTCTATCTGGATGCACACGGAGAGGAGGACAGGAATTTGAGGAGGGGTAGGCATGATAATTTTCGAATTTCATTTTTTTATCTTCTAAATGTTTAAAAGTTGTTTTTATGATAATTTTTAAACTTAGATCATTCCTTGTAAAAATATAGTCCTTGAATTTCCAGGAAAACCACTATTTCTTTCCGAGCGAAGAATGAAATGTCTATATTCCGATTGGGCCGAGCAAGAGTGGATTCGAGCAGGTAATAATTTTTCTTGTCATTTGGAAAGCTTTTTTTACCTTGCACTCGTTTGCAGAAGGAATCTAAAAAGTGAACCATTTGTCATATTAAAAAAAGCATGCACCACTTTTGAAATTTCAGGAAACTGGTTGCCTCTGATTACGCTCGTCAATGCATTGAAAGAGTCTCATTTCGCGTATCGGTAGGCTCTGCGCCCTTTTTCTAAGTCACGCCCACTTTTTCGTGCAGCTTTAAACGAATCCTTTATCTTTTCTTCTTCTCCTGCCATAATATCAAATGCTATATCCTTCAATTATCCTCAAGGTATAAATGCTCATTAGGCTAAAGACTCCAGATATCTCCTATGATAAAGTATAAGGGAGAAGAACCGACTGTATATAAAGGTGAATAATAAGTAATTTACTAATTCACTAATGAGCGTTTTACCATCATCATACTTAGGTTTCAGCATAGTTGAAAACAGAGGTGTTAAATTATCGTATGTGCTCGGTAAATTCTGCCCTACTGAAAACGTGCTCCAATGCTAAATGTTTGATTTTTTCTTTTCTTCCATTATGAAGAGAACGAAGATCCACTAACATTTGGCATTAGGGCGCGTTTCTAGTAGAGCTAGATTTTCTTGGTGCATGCGGTAAAATTACTAGTGTTTAAGTGTGTGTGTGTGTGTGTGTGTATCGGTTAAAATGATGTATATGCTCCGGGTTTTCATATCGAAGGAATGCACAGAAAAATAGTCATCAAAATATTCTCTCCCATTTTTAACTAAATTGGGTTTACATAGTTCTTTTCGAAAAACAAACTTATCAAAATGGAGTTTTTAATAAATGGATTTTATAATTTTTTTAATATAAATTCGAAAAATTGGTCAATACCAATTGGTTATATCTAATTTTTATATGTCAGACGTTTTTATTTCCTTATGTTTTAATAGGTGGCTGGAGATTTTTCCTACCCGTCTATTTCAATGACTAATAGATGCATCTTAAGTTTGTTGCTCTTTTCTTTTCGTTTCGTCACTTTTCATGTTTTGGTTATGAAACCTGCCCGCACTCTCTTCTGATTTTTACGAGTTGCATTACACTCTACCTTATTTCGAAAGATTTATAATTCAAAAAACACCTAAAATTCAGAAATTTCATTTTATTTCATAAGATTTCTATGGAAAATCGTGATTTTATATTTTTAAAGGCTGATCTTCATCGAAACTTCTATCGCAAATTACCTGCTCTCTTCATGAAAAGCTAATCTTCATCAATTTTCCTCCAGAAAGCATAATATTTCCCCAAAGCCAATGAAAATTACAGCATTTCAATGTTAGCCCACAAATTTTCGACCGGTGCATAATTCATATTTCCATTTATAGCATTATGGACCCCCTTTAAAATCGATAACATTCATGTCTTTATTTCTTTTTCTTCCTTTCTTTCTCTCTCTTCCCACATTTGTTATTGTTGTTTCGCCGTCTCTAATCATTCATTCCCACTTGCTTCTAGCATCCTTTTTCTTTGCCTCTATTTTTTCTGCGCTATTTTTATTTCTCATCCTTTTGCTCTCTCATTGTCAAACGCTATTTCATCCATGTTTGTTAGTAAGAATTATGTATCGTTGGTCCGCCGGAACAGAGTTCAGCAAAATCTTAGGTTTCTAAATTTTTGAGATTTCTTCATTCTTGAATCCTCTCCCAAATTTTTAAATTTAGACAATTTTTATAATCTTTTAGGGTTCTTAATTTTCACATTAGTCTTAAATCTCGTTATCATTCGCGTTAATTATCGATTTTTCGAATTATAATCGGATTTTTAATGGCATTATTTTAGACAGAAATGTCTGAATTATTGGCCGGTATCGAGCTGGAAAAATATGACAAATCCAAGCACAATGCCTCGGAAGTTCTGAAGGTATTATTTTAAATCAAGACGAAATATTTAAATTAAAATTTAAATTAGAATAATTTTTTAAATTTTAGGACAAAGTTGTTGCACTCTATTTCTCCGCGCACTGGTGTCCCCCTTGCCGAAATTTCACGCCTATGCTCAAGGTAGATTTATAAAATATAACATAATATATTCACTCGCTCATGCCCATTAACGAAGGCCTTTTGCATGTGAGACTTTTGCAAAACTCGGTGGGGATGTCAAAGGCCTATTGCCGTACCTCAATGTTAGGCGCTTTTGGTTGCCAGTATTTAGCTCCTCTTTTTCACTATATATAAAATATATTATCGTTCCCCCATGTCTTAATTCAGGAGAGTTTTCCCTCCCCCCGGAAAAGAAGATAAACAAAAAGGAGGAAAAAAGGGAAGGATACTACGTCGTCTGAAATATTTCTTTGCGGGATATATATTTTGAGAGCAAAAAAGCGTGTGGCTTGCCCTCGTCAATGAACATGATTGAGTGATATTTTATAATTTTCTTTGAATTAGCTTATAAAACTGTCTATAAATACCACACAATTTTCGTAATCAAATATGTCCAATTGTCTGATAATTGCCATATTTTATCATTTTATTTAGACTAGTTTAGATTTGAACATTTGAAAATTTCTTTCTAAATAAAATTGAAACTGAAAAAGAAATATTTTACAGACTTTCTACGATGAGCTGAAATCGTCCGGTGAATTCGAAGTCGTTTTCATCTCATACGACCGAAACGAGCAGGATTTGAAGAGTTACATGAAAGAAGCGCATGGCGATTGGTACCACATCTCGTTCAAGCACCCCAAAATTCAGTGGGTTTATTAAATTTAAAATATATGTTTGCTAAAATGACAATGAAATTGACCAACTCTCTATAGAAACTCTCATTTAACAAATGATATGAGATAATTTGGTGGGGAAATTGAGATGAATATTGATGTGTTTTTTTTGTTGATAAAATGATGGTCAAAAATAATAAAAGCGAAATTTTTTTCCAGAGAACTCGCCTCGAAATACGGCGTGAACGGCATCCCCGCGCTGATCATCATCAAGCCCGACGGCGAGATCATCACCAAGGAAGGCAGGACCAACGTTCAGGTGTTCATTTTGTTTTCCAATTTAAAATAGTTTGCATTTTAAAAATTACGACAAATTTAACATGAAAGTGTTCAACTCGACCTCTAAGCTACATTTTAATATCAGATGTGATATGATTTATACTTAGCAGATCCCTCTACACAGGGAAGAATGCTATGAAAAAAAAAATGTGATATGATTTACATTATTTTTGCACTAAAAATTAGCATTTTTAGATATGCCATATGCTAATTTTAGTGAATTTTCAGGCCAAGACTTCGCCAAAAGTCACCATTTCTGAGTGGAAGTCGCAAATGAACTAATTTGAGCAATTGTATATTTATTTTTATGTGTTTTAGATTTTTATCGAAGTGATACATTCTTGTCTAATTCATACACATATTTTAGTCATAATATTTGAGTTGCGCCTGCCTCTTTCTGTATCATTTTACTTGGTTTTATTTCGAAGCTTCGAAAACTTCTAAAAGTTTCCGAAACTTTTCCCATCAACGCTCACTGCGGTTTTACTTTCCAACTCAAAATATTCTAACTTTTATGCTTTTAACGAATCTAATCATTTTTCTATTGTGATTTTTATAAGCGAAGTTTCCATAGGTATATAAAACTTTCCAAAAAGTTTCCGAAACTTCTGAAACTTATTTTCATAGCTCTTATCTTGCACATTTGTTGATACAAAGTATTATTTTATCTTGCAACGAACAATATGCGATTTTACAGTCTTGTCAGGTAGAAACATGAAATAAATATTGTATTGCATCATTTTAAAATTGAAATTTCAGAACTTTATTAAAAAAACTTTTGAAAGTTATTTGAAGTTTAAAAAGATTAAAAGTAAAAAATAGAGGCTTCCAAACTTTATCATAAACTTGAAGTTTCATTAAGTTTTTATTTAATTTCAGGTGCCAAGTTCAAATCAGGGTTTCTTTTCATCCAGCCTTTCCTTCCATTGTTGAGTGAAATCTCCATGGCAACAATATGAAAAATGCTTAAATTATGACGCAACGACACGAGGTTTTACCCGTGTTTTGGTTCTAACCTAAACCTAAACCTTTTAGAAGCCTTATTTATATCCAGTTTTATATCAAAATTTATATTTCTATAACCAATATCATTTTAAACTTTATGCAATCTAAATCAGAATAATTCTAGGGGATATCAAATTTATTTTCCAATTATTTTGAAATTCTGAAATTCTTTCATTCAGATTCGGATTATTTGTATTATTCGCCGTATCCTTTCAACTCCCCTTCCTCTATTTGCTTACAATGCACATTCCACACACAGAAATCGTGCATATACAAGTGTTTGGGTCTTCTTTCTTATAAAGGAATGGTTCTTTTATCACCATTTTGGTAAGGACTACCATTTTTGGTATTCTACACTATCGTATACCAATTTTTATTTGTTATAAAATAATAATGTTATCGTTTAAAAATCATGACACATTTCATCTGATTCGTATATTTCTGTATTTAAAGCATGCAATTTGTAAAACATATAATTCTCACCTTTCTATACAAATTCCTTGCCTTGCTGAACCAATTCTCGTTATCTTGAATCATTCCTTCTCCCTTATTTAGGTCTTTTATGTACGAAACGCTTATTTCTTTAGGCACTCTTTAAAACTAGCGCTATTTCTCTAAAGGGCTGTAATTTTACATTCTTCATAACTAGGCTGTCACTCAAAATCTCAGCTTCAATTTAAAAATGAGAATATTCATCACTCTAAAAAAGTATTGTTGATCTAAAACTCCAATAATATTCTCGAAAATCACTCTAGGAGTTTAATTAAAATTCAGCTCCCGAACAACACGCTAACATTCGAAATATTCTAGAACTCAGATAGAAATCTTATTCTAGAACATAACAAATTCATAAATCGTTCTAGAACATCTCGAAATTCCATTCTAGAGCAGTTTTAAATTCCTAGTGCCAAATCCCAGCAAATATTCTTTCTATTCTTGACCATTGAGGAATAGACGATGACTAACTATCTGAGAGAGAATGGATTTTCCGAAACAAGGCCTTGGATCATCGATTTTCGACAAGAGAGAACGCCGCAGTCACTGGCCCAGTTTCCGAAACAGAAACCGAGGAGAAAGAAAGGATACAGTGAGTTTTTTCCGATGTCTGCATCTCTAATTCGAATTATCCTCCTTATTTTTCTTTATACTCTAAAAAATCGATTTCATTAGATCTTCATTTCTTTAGATTCTCTATATTTAGAACCATATTTTTTGTTTTTTTCTTAAGATTTATATCATCATGATTTTTCTACTCTTCTTTTCTAAAAATCAATCTCCGCCTTTACCTCTTCATTTTCCATCACTCTTTACCCAATGGTGTTTTCAATTCGACCTCAAACAAATGTGCCATTTCCTCATTTTTTCGTTCTTTTTCTCTTTCTTAGATAATGCGCAATATTTTCGTGAGTCAAACAGTATTATTTATCGATCGTGAGTCATATTTTCAACGATAGGCCTTATCGGAATTTTGAGCTCTTGCAAAATAGATCGGTTTCAAAGCATCACTCATCAACTTTATGAGAATCATCATGGTTATCAATCATATACTTGAATGGTGAATATAATAATGATGTTCTCAGATAGCATTCTTTATTCATGAAAAAGCTGATCTTCATCGTCATTGTGCATAGTTTTTTCCTGACACTTGGTGAATATAAACATTCAAATTTGAAATTTTTGCCTAATTTTTAATTTTAACTAAAAATTTATCCTTAGACGAATATCAATTTTCTAGCCATCGAATTTACTTTAAAAATAAAAATAACCTGATATTCACGAAGATCAGCTTTTAAAACTTCTATAGTTCCAAAAATCACCTTTCTTATTCTCACAAACCTCAAAATCACATGTCATAGCAATTATTCCGTTCTGTTTACCTCTTTTCTCAGCCTTAGCCCATTCTTTTAGACCTAGCATCTTCAGATGCATTTTCTGCAACCCCAACTGGTTCCTTCCATCATTCTACGTCTCCCATTTTCTCCCTGGTGTTTCCTCCGAAAACTTTCACGTCGCATTATAGATTATTATTATGAGGCATTAGACGATGTATATGCGGGCTTAGAAAAACGCCTATTCCTCCATTCTTCACTATTCCCTTCAAGAACTATACCGTGACCTTAATTTTTCCGAAACCAAAATATCTTGTTAGATTTTATCGATCTGTTTCTAGAACTCTTGCAATTTGTAGGAATGTATTTTTTTTAGGTTAATGAACGATGATCTGATTTTTAGATTTTGTTTTTCATTTAGAATAGTCGATAACAAGTCAATATTCAGATATGAAAGCGTTTAATTTTTGATGCTATTTTCGTATGCTCTCAAAAATTTGAAGTATGCATACTTCTGACGCTATTTTTCGTACGATACTCATAACTTCACACCTACAGCACTAAAAATCTAATAATATTGAACATTTATTTATTCTAGTGCCGTATCGTCAGCCTGTTTTGCGCATCCATCCTCAAGCACGTTAAGATTGATCTCTCGTGACTCAGGCATATCATTTTATTATTTATGATAGGCCAGCCGAGTTTGTGTTTGTTTGCCTTTATACCTCTTCAAATCGCGCACTATTTGTCTGAATCTGTATCTTTTTCTCTCTCAATTTATCATAATATTTCCTCGTTAAGTAGTAAGTTTACCTAAATCCTCTTATATGCGATTTTCCCCTCTTCACAATAAAATGAGAATGTTTTTGAATTCACTGAAATTACGCCATTTTTGCAGAATATCGCCGATCGGTGTCATTTTGGCTGATTTTTTAATAAAAACATTGATTTTTGTTGAAGAAAAAATATCGATTTTAGGAATGATTCTGGCTAATGAACCAGAGCCGGAACAAAGTCCAAGTCCAAGTTCAAGTCAAACCCAAAGTCAGCCATCTTCAGATAGACAAAGCTCTACTAGAAGCGCTCCGGGGAGGTATAAATGCATTTTTAGTGATAGAAAACTCTTGCTTACTATATTAAAAGTTTATTATAATTTTTAAATTTATACTTGTATGATTTTTTATTTAGCTTACCTTATTCTTCGCCCCGCCCCTTGCCATTACCTCCGAGATATTCGCTAAGAGATCCGAATAAATCTAACGATGTAATAATCGATATTCGGTTACATTCAAATTCGAACCTGCGAAAAGAAAATAATAGACTGATTAATGAAGACAAAGATCAGAAAGAAAATGATATGGTAGGTATAAAAATAGTTATTTTTATCTGAACTTAGTGAAATTGGCTTTTATTGTCATATAAAAATTGTATTTTCTCGACATAACAAATTTAAACACGAAAGTTTAATGGAGATTAGCTTTTTTCCTTAAAATTGAAAATGTTGATAGAGATCAGTTTTTATTGCTTAGAAAATTTATTTTCTTTCCATAATTTCCCATTTCGGATCTCTTATTAAAGGATAATTAAGCTTTACAGCTAATTACACGCTCTTGTTGTTATGATAAACATCGAGCTTTTTTCTTATCTTTTACGACAACTCTTATTTTCCAATTTGCGTCTTTCATTCGCTTCGGTTGCCAAGGGAAAAATGTAATCGAGATCTAGATTATTATGGCTCTTATCTAGAGATTTTCTAGTTCTTTAGCCTCACCCGTACAATTCATGGGAAAACTATTCTAAACCTCATCTTCACGCAATCATGTCGTTTTCCATTATGGTAATTTTGCGAAAATTAATCAAAGTAATACGAAAATTCAAATTTCATTACTTTATGCTGCTCTATTTTATTAAAATCTAATCTTTACAAAGTCTGATCTCTTGGTAGATTTGAATTTTCGACAAAGATGAACATTTTAGCCTGTTGCTCCGCCCCGGCCATCTCGGTTATCGCGCGTGATGAATGCGATCGATCAAGCGCATCAAGTCAATCCCCAAACGCACAATGGAAGCAGCACGAAAATCAGACAACGGGTGGGATTAGTTTTTCACTTTTGTATATTTTTCCTAAATTCTAAAATAAAAGTCGTTTTAAATAATTTTATATTAGAAGTTTAAAGATTTCTATTTTAGACCAATTTAAGGGCCACATATTTTGCATTTGCTAAATTTCTAATTATTTTAGAACACCCCCCAATATGCATCTTCAGTCCAAACGCCCTTGTCAATGATCTCCCACGAAACTCAGGCCACTATTGTCGATAGGATAGACTTCACGCTAAACAAGCACTATTACACAATCGCCTATGGTCTAGTATTATCTGCGGTAAGTATCAAAGTACATTTTATGTGTATTACTTCTTAAATATATTATTTTTAATTTAATTTATATTTTTTTAATTCTATATTTTCAGTATCTGATCGGTTTCATAGAATATCTCTATTTCCGGCTGGTATCCTTAATCGATCCCCTACCGATTGATCCAAGCCGTAAAAATGACCCGAATCGACAAGGTATCTTAATTTAAGCCTTAAAATATATATTGAAATACATTGAAATTTAGGAAAAGAAGGATTCCACTACGGGGTGTCGTTAGCTGCATTTATCGCTATAGGGATGTTTCAATTATTGGTAGATTTAAGCTTAAAAATATATTTAAATCTAATTTTTAGTGCTTTTTCGGGCTGACAATCTCAGATAGTTGGACTCACTGTATACCAGATCCTTCGAAACCTGAGGTATATTACTTTAATTTTAGGTAATTTTAATTTTAAAATACGATTTAAGTTGTCCCGTCAACGTAAAGAACTGGGAGATTTTATTCGGCTTATGATTGGAAAGACGATGTATCGCGTATTTTGTGAGTAAATATTAAATCGTTTAAACAAGTTCATCTTCTTAATATTTTTAAGAGCGAATATTTTCAATTTAAAAATACGTCAATCATTTATCATTACAGTAATTTTTCTTCGCACGATTACGCCTACATTTTAAATATATATTAATTTAGCATGCTACGGAATCTGCTCGATAATAAACTGTTTGATCATCTATTATATGGTCGGAATTCGGGATTCTTTGGGAGATGTATTATCTATCGTACTGTGCTATATTTTCGACGCTGTAGTTATTTTATATTTCATCGCTTTTCCTATCACAACTATAATTTATCATCCACATGTACAGTGTTGTAAAAGGTAAAATTTCAACTATTTCGAACTTTTTAAATATAGTAATTTTGCATAATTCAAATAATTTTTCAAATCAAAACTTCACTCAGAATTAATGTGAAACTATTAGCGGATTTTGAACTGAGTAAAAGAAATTTTACAAGATTTAAAAATTCAAATTTAGCGCCAACCCGTCCCCGATCATTTTCGATCGCGATCCCCGGTCTCAATCATCCACTTTGGATACTGTGATCTCCCACATCAACGTCCCTAGCGTCAAGCATCAGAATCTCGAAATTCAGTCATCTGCCGAAATGGCGTTCTCTAGGAACGACCCAAGAAGACGTCCTCTGGAGCAACGCCAATTTGACGCTAACATTCCCGTACTTGAGCAGTATTTACAAAGTCCCAAAAGGATAGCGCCGAAGAGTACGGTAGTTTAGATGGCATCGATTTAAAGTTTATGATAACGTCATTGTTAGTTATTGTAAGTCAGATGATATTAAAGATAACGGTAGCTTATCACCAATTTTCCTAAATTTTTAATGCAATTTGTATCGACCGTTTTCCATAAAATGTGTTGAAAAGAACGATTTTACAAATTGCATTTCAATCTAATTAGTGCTATTTTAATGCTCAATTTCTATATTATTTTATGATTAAGTTTTAATCGCTGAACTGCAATATCTTTATTTACCGGTAATTTGAAATTTTCTACACTATTCAGCCCGGTCTTGTAATTTCTGTGCATAGTTCTATTCTAAAACAAGCCTACTTTAGGCTCAATTTTGAAATCGGGTATTTATTATTATCTTCAATCAAACTTTAACATGATTTTGAAAGATATAAAATTACGGGTATTTTAATTTAAATGTTTATTAAAATCAATAAATTTTCAAATTCAAAAGACCTGTGTGTGAATGAGCATCATAATGAGATGTATTTTAAGCAACGTCATTTTTAACAATTACGATTGAACACCTAACAACTTAATAAAATATAAAAATAAAGGTTAAATATGGCATCATAATGGCTTTGAAAGGGCAAACAATTTTGATAAATATTATCTACATGGAATGTATTGAATTTGTACGACTTTAGAGAAGATAAAATATGTGCGCTTTGCAGAAATTCAAAGATTTGTAAAACTGCGGCAGATTTAAAAAAAAAATCATCGGTTTAGCGTGTTTACAGTAGGTTTTTCATCTCCTGCTCCTACCGTAATTCGCGCTTCTTGGATACCGTAATTCGCTACGTCATTATTATCATTTGACCTAAATATGCTAATTTTTAGAAATAATAATTTGAAAATTTTTTAAATAGTACTACAAATATCCAAACATAAAATAATCTAAGGCTTATGCACTATTAATGTCATTAGCTTTATTTAAGTACGTTTTTAAAAATGAGCGTACTATTCTATCGAAATATTTTTAATAATAGTTGTCCTTGAAAATTAAACTAAAACCTACCTCCCCCGATATTCATGATAGTCATGTTTATCTCTTAGGGCTGGAATAGTGCCATACACCGCTACCGGAGACGAAATATGAGTTAGTTGTGGGGAGCGAGGTGGGGGTCTAAATTTCAAATTTAATTTTAACTTTAAGCATGTGGACAATTAGCGTACTTCAAGGAATGACTTTTTGAATTTGCATTCTATTATGCTAAAATTACCGTACTTCATGGTGTGAATATTGCTCCTGGGTAAATTCAGGGTGTTGCTCAGGATACGTTCATCTTCAAGTTGGCGTTTTTCTCGGAGAAATCTAAAAATGTTCAATTTTCCGATTTAAAAATAAGAACTTACCTAGACCGATGATAACAAATTACCAACGAGAAAATGACAAAAATGATCAGTAGTAGCAAACTAAAGACCAAAATCACGATGATAATCTCAGGAAATGATGATTCTGTATTGGATAAGACTTGATCCTCCTAAATTTTCAACTTAAAATTGTAATGCATTGAAAAAACTACATTCAATTTCATCATTTTAAGTGGTTCGGCCCAATTTTTGGTTTGTTCTTGAATGGATTCAATCGCGGTGTCGCCATGTACTATTTCGGATGAGGTTTTGTTCAGGAATATCTAAAAAAAATGTAATTTAAAATAAAAAAGGTCCACAAGTCTAAAATGGAAATTCAAAAATTCATTTTTATCTCAAAACAAAGGTATACTTCTACGTTAAAGGAACTTCTTTTTCATAGGCTCTTGTATTTATAACGATACCGTATGAAGATCAACGCTTGAAGGCGACGCAATACCGTCCACAATATGATACTTCACTTCCTTAGGAACTGCTATTAATTGAGATGAGGTTGAAATTTTACTAAACATTCTAATTTTCTAGGGTTAAAACCAATTTCTCTTACTCTAAAATAGGCTCAATCGTGCTATCGGAAACTTCAGTTGGCCTGATTGGTAAGTGCATTCGAACCACATCGCTATTTTCATGGACATATACCTAAAAATAAATACTTTGAGAACAGTTTAAATTTTAGGTAAACTAAGTTATAAAAAATGCAATTTTCTAGAAATTGTCACTTCTAGGTTATCTGGAAAACAAAAATATGATAATCTAGAAATATGAAAAATAGGGTGACTTTAAATAATTACACATGGGTTATGGTAGAAATTGATAAGACAAAAATGCTGAAAATTACCCTGACAATAGATTTACTACACCGCTTCATTTCTTCCGGATTATTCGAGGCCCTCACCACAACTCTGAACATACCACCGGCGAAATACCTAAAAATAGCATTTCTAAAACTAATTTCCGAGCTTCTAACCCCAGATTTTTCGCTAGCTTGATTTTCCCGGTCGATTTATCAATCGTAAATAGTCCATCTGAGGGTCGACTCATACCACGGTACTCGAAAATCGTGTCGCCCAGGAAATAGTGCACTGTAGTTGGCTCTAAAATAGCTATTTTTGCTATTTTACAGCTATTTTCTGTAAACGCTTACCCATCCCATCATTTTGAGCAACGGCTTTGACCCTTGTAATCTCTGACCCAACTACAGTATCCTTGTCTATCACGGCCTCATAAGCGTCACGTAAGAACACAGGCACATGACCGTTTCTAAAAACTAGCATAATTTATTTAGCGTTAATTTTTAGCGTACCTTTCAGTAATAATCACGTTAATTAAACACTCGGCAGGATACGTATTCCCTAGAGGTTTTTCATCATTTGACGCGCCGATTTTAATCGTGCTAAAATTTAGCAATCTTGTTAAAGAATAATGTTGGAGATTACATTTTCTTATTTTCTTCCTCGTTAACAATAGACTTCTTCAGGCGTAATTCGCCGGTTTCACGATTGATGAAAAACGGATGATCGTTAGATTCACGCAAATGATAGAAAACCCTCTGTGCTAAAAACTGAATTTAATTAAAAATAACGATATTAACGATAATTACAGATATCTTTATCGACCGCTTTCAAAGTTAATATGATAGATCCTAATCCAGTGTCGCTTGGGACCTAAAAACCGAGAAATTTTCCAAATTTATGCTGATTCCTAACCTCGATATCCAAATTTCCGTGCTCAAATTTCACAGGATTATCGTCAAGGTCGTTAATTTTAACCTCAGAGTCGAATTTTTCAAGTGTACCGCCGGAATTTATCGCGAAAATAACCTAAAAATATTTTTTTAAATCATGATTTTTAAGAAAAAACGAGCTTACCGGAATATTAGATCGTTTTTCATGATCTAGCTCTTCATCAACATAGATTTTTCCTGACTTTTCATCTATTTTTAATCCGTTTAGCGCAGTGGTAACATTCTCGCTTGAAGGGTCGAAAATGCCGTAAGTTACATTGCATCTGCCATCAAGATTTTCTAAGGATAGGGCACCGATTTCAGTATCAATTGGTGTATTCTAAACATTAAAGTTACTGTTTTAAGATATATCCTTAGAAAAATTAGAAATGATCTAATTTTGAAAATCTACTAACCTCATTAACACTTAAATTCGTTAACATCATAGCTTGAATATTTGGTTGACAAGAAATCGCTGGACTAATTAAAATATCTAATGGCACTATAGCGGTTTTATTGTTCTCAGACTTGGCATTGACGATAAATTTGTGGGGGCCGACTTTCGCTAAATTTAAAAATGATTCAAATCTTAAATTTAAAAACAGAATAAGGTACCATTTAGCTTCTTATAAATCCTGACATCCCCAGATTGATCGACTTTCAATAACTCGCTGTCCTCTTCACTCTTCGCTACGATTTCGTACTCGAAATTTGAGGAATTTAAAACCTAAAAATAATAATTCAAATTTAAAATTGAATAAAATCTCTACATTGACTTGCAAAATATAAGTGTCATCCTCAACATTATCGAGAACATTAGCGGTATACTTTATTCGATGGAATCTCAGAGGACTTTCAGGGGGTTGGACATTGATAGTCACCTAAAATCTTTTTATAAAGGGATTTCATATACCCCTACCGGAGCGAAGCTCGGTGAATGCTCCCCATCTTCTACTGCGGCCAAAAGTCCGATCTTCATGTTCACCAAGTTCTCCAATGATCCGGAAACGCTGACGTTGCCCTGAACTATTAACGTTAAAAGGCTTTAAAATTGGAAAAAAAACTACGTTTCGATCAATCTCAAACAGCTCGGAATGATCGCCCTGTAGGGAGAGCATTTGCGAATCTTTATTCGAAGAATTCGAAACTGTTAGGGAGATTATGAAGGTGCCTGAATTCAGATAGAAATTTAGAGAAGTTGATTTTCGTCTAAAATAAACTTGTTCTTCACTTAAATTCTGAGTATCATGAAGTAATATCACATTTTCATTGGTCAATTGATTAAAATATGCAATGAAAAAGCTGATCTTCATTGAAAATTTGAGATAGACCTCATTTTGACGTAAAATTTGAGCATTATTGTTTTAGATACGTATTACGCACCCTCTCTCGCATCCGAAGTAATATTGGCTTCATATTCAGGTAGTTCAAATTGAGGCACTTCCTCCTCTGCCGGTCTGATTTTCAGATCCGTGAAAATCTTGGCTCCGGTAATTTCATCCGTCGCGGTTACATGCAGCATTAATGGCGAAAGTGGGGCGCTTTCGCCGATAAATATGACACTTCCTGAAAAATAAATATTAATCGTAGGATTATTTTAAGGGATGTAAATTTAAAATATAATTTTTTTAAAATGAAATTTTTACCATTTTTCCCAATCTTAAAATCCTCAGCACTCCTTTCATCCAGCTCGAATTTTATATTATCAGATCCCCCGATAACTGGAATTTTATAGATCTCATTTCCTGGGGATAAATCTTTCGGCAGAATTAGAACTTCTGTGGCCTAAAATATTTTTTGTTTTTAGAAGAAATTTTCAAAAAAAAATACCTCAATGAAAGAAATATTCGTAGTTATTGGTGGTATGAATTTCTTGCTTCTCAATAGGTTAATTTGAACGGTAACTGAAATTAACAGTTAGTATTCTTTGATAGAACATATTTTAATTAGAATAAAATTATAACAATATGGCCTTATATTAAAAAAAATATTTTTTACCGAAAGCGTTAGGTTCATCCGGATGCGCTAAATCCGAGGCCTTAACTGTAGCGAAAACCGAAGTGTAAGGAGACTTATGCAGATCTTTCAAAAGCGATAATTCAGTGGATTTTCCTTTGTTCTGAAAATATTCATTTTTAAAATTAGCATCATTTAAATACCATAATCCTAAGTTTCTCCAGAGCCTTGGGTACAGGTACGGTTTGACCCTCTAAGTCTAGAGCCATAACCGAGTGAAGTACAAAGTATAAGTCGGCATTGAGATCGTTATCTTCAGCCTTGATAATCGATAATAATTTAGGGTAGTGGGTAGGATCTGAATTTTTCTTTTTTTAAATATAGAATTTTTAGTCTAATTTTTCCAGATCATTCGTAAAAAAACATTTAGTCAAAAGTTTACTCATTTAGAGAGAGAAATCTATGTAAAAATTGAATAAATTTAAAAAATTTCTCGATTTTATGCAAATTTACCTTCCTCCAAATTGATGACGAAATTTTCGGGGGTGAGAATTTTGATGGGGTTCGATCCGACACTTTGCAACGTGATGTGGATAGCACAGATCGCTATGTTCGAGTCGGCCTCTTTGTCGAAGGCTAGCATCTGAAAAATCAACATGTTTAAAAAGTATGATTTCATTTTAAAATATGACGTCTTATAAAAAAAATAGTGACGTTGTCTTAAAAAATAAAATGCGTCATTTAAAAAAAAAATAATAATAAAAGATGCTATATTTAAAAAAAAAAAACACATCATGACACTATACCTCAATAACATGATCTTCACTATCATTCACTGGTCTTCCATTGTAGATCAACCATCCATCAGAATCGACTTCAAACCTGCCCTCGCCGCCCTTCGCCAAAACGAACTCGACATTTTTCGGGCCGCCAACCAAATTCACCTTCCCAACGATCGTTTCGTTGCTTCGAATTGAAAACTCATATTCAGCCTAGAACTTTCTATTTTTATCCTGAAACTTTGAATTTCGGCCTAAAGTGTTAGCGTCAGCTCCGAGTTTTCAAATTTTTCAATCTTTCGCCTACAAATATTTAGATTTTTTGGTTTAAAAATTTAATTTTCTGGACCAAATTTTTCATTTATTGCTAAAACTTCATTATTCTTGGTTATTCTTTATTTTTTGCAAATAAATAATATTTTTACCTGTTCAAACTGAAGTTTCGTCATTTTGGACTCGACCAGTTTGACGACGATATCACAGGTTGTCGATTTAGTTCCCGAATTCACTACTCCAGTAATATTGAAAGAATCCCCATAGTTATCCTTGGTCAGAAATTCAGAGTGCTAATATTTTCTAGTTTATATTTGAAAAAAGAATCTTTCGAGTTTACCGAAATATGAAGAATGCCCTCTTTAGGATGAATAGAAAATAGCCCACTTGAGTCTCGAAGCGAAAATAAATTTTGGGTCTCGCCCCCTAAAATTTTCAAAAATATATTATTTGAATGAAAAATAACCTTTAGCTTCCAATTTCACCATTTTATCGAAATTTCCAGTACCCTCCTCGATATTCACCTCGTAGAACGGCTTAGAACATTTCAAGTCATTTTTATTCGCCTTCTAAATTTCAAATTTCGAAGAAAATAATAAATTTGAAACTCACCTCATTAGTCTTGTTGAAATTCAGATTTATCGAAGAGCTATTGTTTCTGCCTTCCAATAATAGCAACAAAGAGAAGGCTTTAGGAAGCTCGCTATTACAATCATTAGGACATGGTATGGTAGATATGACAACATCATTATCTGACCCGGAAACATTGAAATAGTTAGAATATCGTCCAACTAGAGACAATTTAGAGCTTTCCAAGAGTTTCGACGATAGCTAAAATAAAATTTGAGTTCAAATTTAGAAATATATATATATATATATATATATATTTAAGATATAAAAATTCATTAAATACAAATTTTTTAAAAAAATAACTAAAATATTTTTTCAAAAAATAAAAAGTTGCAAATCTAGTTTCCGAAAGAATAGGGTTTTAAATAGAACAGTGAAATTTCGCTTATAAGAAAAGGTGATAATGGAAAACATGTCGTGGAAAAGACAGGTTTTTGCGATTTGATAAATCTAAATCTCATATCCGTTTTTAATTCGTTTTTAGAAAGTGAAGATTTAAAAATTTCCGAATGAAACTTGCGAAACTCCCTGAAAGTTTCTTTTTCAAACTTCCTAGAAAATATCAGAAGAATAGAAAAGTCGAAGCTTCAGAGATATTACCTTCACATTAAAATCCTCCTTATCATCGAAAGCTTTGTTGATAGAGAAGTTCTTATCAGTTTCGAGAAATTTGGGGTATTCCTTATCATTTTCTTCTTGTTCTTCTCTTTTGGTTGAAGATTTATCGTCGATAAATTGGACTTGAAGATTTTGTTCCTGCTGATCGCCGGTTATTAAACCAATTACTTGGATCTGAAGATAAAAACAAATAAAAAATAAAACCTCATTTGAACATGAAAATTTAAATTAATAGAAATCTGAATGAATTATAAAATTTCATTTTAAATATCTAAATGAATGTAAATAATTTAGAAAATAAATAAATTAGCCTACAGTATAATTTTTATCTTCAGATAATGATATGGCATTAGAATCATTGAAAAAGACTCGAATTCTGCCACCGGGCGGTAATATTGAGGGACTTAGCGTAAATAAAGAAGAATCATTCAGCATTACAGCTAGATCTTCGGTGGTCTAAATTAAAAATTTTCAACGTTTTCCAAAAAGTAAATTACCCTGTCCAAAGATTTAACAGGTTTCTCCAGGAAAATTTCATCTCCTCGTTTTAAATTCTTGGAAATTTGAATAGTTTTCGGGAATTCAGATATTAAATCTGAAAATTTCAATAAAAATCATCAAAATTAAAAACTAACCTTTTCCAAGTATAGGTATGATCAGGGATAAGATGGAAATTATCCCTTTGTGGGTTTTCATCCTCTAAAAATCGCTAATATAATAATTTAATCTAAGAAAATAAATTGGGCAATTAAATGGAGAAATAAAAAATCGGTCAATTTAACTACGAAATTAGCGATTAAATTAGTCTAAAAGTGGTATGAAGCTAATTGAAATTGATGCGATAATTATTCCACTTAATTGGGGCTTTTGAATTAGGGAAAGGCGTTCGCGAGTAGCAAGAGTGAAAATGTCTCAGGCGAAAGGCGATGACCAAATTGGGTCATCTGATAGATCACTCGGAAAAAGGAGGGATTACAGAAAAAGCCAGGATGAAAAACGACTCGAAAAATGCGGGCGAAAAAGGACATCATCATCACTTGCAGAAGTTTTTTTTTCTAAATTTTGTTCCTATCATTGAAATCTATCAAAAATTTAGAGTAAGATAGCAAAAAACGACAATAACAAAAATCTTCAAACTTGAAGCTAAAATAGAAGTTCATCGAAAATGAAAAATCACCACAGTGGCCATTCTTCAAGAAGTATTATAATGGGTGCAGAATAAGTCAAGATCTCAGTAGACCCCAAGGCTTTTTAGGGCATGAATAGCACTTGTAGCAATTCAACAAAAAATTTCGTTCGGATTTTTCCTTCTATATGGTCGATAATCAATAACCTACAGTAGAGTGAAATAGTAACATATTAACCACGTCAAATCGGCCCACATTGTTGATCTGTGAACAAAATGGATTCCGAAAGACCAAATTTCATCCTGGTTAGTGTGCCACTTTTCGTAGTACTGCCCGGCGAAATTACACTAAAATTGAATAGTTGCCGACTGGAGATGAATTTTTAAAGGCAATCAAGCGTGGTCCTGACTTTCTATTTCGTCTCAAGCAATATGTTATTGACAATACTAATTGATATCTTGAAATTTCTTATTCTATTTCGTTTATTTATTATGATTTATATTTTAATAAATAAATTATTTATTCCGAAAAATGTAGAAATTTATATAAATCTGATAATTTCCGAGGGGATTATGCTATGACAATAGCAATTGTCTAATTTGTCTGAAATTAAATTATTCCTTGGCACGCCTCATCTCTTAAGTTCTTATACTTCGGGCATCAAAATATTATTGAATATGAGAATGTTCGAAAGATCTATACTTCTAAAAAATAAAAGAAAAATGAAATATATGAGAAAATATTGCATTATTTTAAAGTGGTAACACACATGATCACGGTTTCTTCATGGGAATCTACTGAAATTGAGACGTACATTTTTATGACACCTTTTTAAATGTATACGTTGTTTTCTTCAAATTAAAAATATACGCCTTTCAACGCCACTCAAATCCGAAAAGCGAATTTTTCAAACAGCAAAGTGCACTACTCATACTCTTACAAGTGAACACACAATTAAATTAAATCAAAATAAATATTGAGAATTAAACGTCATAACGTTGTCTTAAAATATAAAATACAAAAATATCAACGCCATGACGCCAAATAGCGTCATTTTTGTAGGATTACTCTGGTAGATTATCATCTTTAAGACCGTGCTTCAACGGTAAGTGAATTCAGCAAAACGATAAATAAGAAAAATTTAGACGAGAGATTTCTCACACCGGATAAAATTCGACTAAAACTGATTTTTGGCAAAATCCGAATTTTTGCGAAGCCCTAACTTTCGGCCAAATTACTTCTTTTCTTCCTTTTTATCGTCCTTCTTATCATCATCCTCTACGGGCCCAAGCGTATGCCACTGCGCTATGGGTCGTCGTGGAGAGGCCAGCATGTCCATCCAATGTCTGGAAATTAGCATAAATTTAATTTTTTTGTTTGTCAAATTCTGCATATCTAAAAATAGCCTAATTACATGTTAATAGCTAGATTCTGTTAAAACTAACGTATTTTATGTTAAATTTGTATTTTTTAATTGAAAATTCATATCGTTTTCTAATAAAACTAGCATACTTTGCATTAAATTTCGATTCCTTATTATAACACGTTGATTTTGTGTGTAAGTTAGCGTACGTTAGTAATTTGATGTTAACTATTCTAACAACCTACCTCAGCTCCGCTCCTGTAGCGTTGCAGCCCAGTAGCACTCTACCGATGGCGTCGTTCGATCCGAGCTTATCGTAGTCCATCACCGTAATCATCAAGGAGACTTTCTGCAAAAATATCCATAGTTTGATTTTATTGTTCATTTTGCAAAATGTTAGCATCGTAACCCAAGAAATGGCAGTTTCATAGATATTTTAAGTTAGGGTAGAGATTATATTCCCACGTTTTCTTAACATATTTTATGTTATAATTATAAAATGTAGCGAATTTTTAGGCTACTAATTTTAGGTCTAAATTTGAATTTTACCTGGATTTGCTCGAAGGGCACCTCGAAACTGAACGACTCATTGTAGTATGGGTTGAGGGTGCACTTTTTGATCGAAGTCTTCTTTTTCTTCAGCCGTTTTCCGCCCTGCATCAGAACGATTTTCACGTAAGGATCTAAAATAGTTATTTTTGGTGAAAATCAATTTTTTCAAAGAAAATTAGCTGGTTTGTATAATTATGGCTTAAACTTATCAATTTTAAGATGTAGATCAGCTTTATTTTAATAGATATCGAACTTTTCATTTGCAAATTCAAGAATTTTTATGAGGATCTTTTCCGTACCTGACAATCCACCAACGTCCATTTTCTTCAGGTTCTTAGCTTCCAGGATCACGACTGTCAATTTTCCTGCTGTCGGAACGTATCGCAACGAGAAACAGATATCACCCAAGATTTTATCGGCTTCAGCATCATCTAAATTTCAATACAATAAAATTCGAAATATAAGACACCCCTGTAATAAACGCCACTAGTAATAAAAACTCATTGTTCTCTATTTTGCTCTTTGAAAAATAATATTTTCTTTTATTGAATTCAATTTTAACCTGGTGGAGGCGCGATATCCTTCCATTCTTCGATAACCTGACCCAAGTCGATTTTCCCGAGGGGAATCAGGACCTAAAATTATAATTCAATCCGAATAAAAATGACTTCGAAATTCTCTCATACCTGTCCAATCTGGTCATGCTTCGAAAATCTGTCGAAATCATAGACCGCGAAGACCAGGGTTTTCGAGGTGATTTCATTGAAGGGCACCTAAAGTTGAATAATAGGCAATGTTTATGAAAAGATATACGAACCTTGAAAATGAAGGTTTCGTTGAAAACGGGATTCAGCGTTTTCCGGTGAACCTTCGTTTCGACTTTCTTTTTCTTCTCTGGGAGGAGATAGAGCTTGACGTAGGGGTCGGAGGTACCTGAATTTTACAAAATTTTCAGGTATTAACTAATTTAAAATACCTGACATATCCATTCCGGGCAAATCTTCGGCTTGAATCACGGTGACTGAGAGCTGAAATTACATTCTGAGCCATGTAAATAGTAGATATAAACTGGTAGAGTGTTTTTCCAGATTAAAAGGAAATTAAAGATTAGAAAAAGGCTCAAAATTCAATTTTAGTGAAATTTGGATACTATTTATAAGAATGGTTAATTTTATAAATTCGGAAGTAGATAGAATTCGTTCAATATTTATAACGCTGAATTAAATGGAAAAGTATCAAAGTTCAAATTTCCCTTCGTTTTTCAAGTACCTGTCCCTGCTGGAAGTCGTAATCGAGTTTGTACTGGATGCGACCCAATTTGACCTCCTCCTTCACCTCGGCCTGTGCCTTTTCGTTCTCCTCCATGTTGTCTTGAAGCTCGTCCAAATCTTGTTGAATCTGCAAAATAAGACATTTCAGATAGTTTCTCTCAAGATAGAGCATTTTATATGTCCATTTCTAAAGATGGGGATTTCATATATCAAGATAGATAAACATTTTTTTTTTAAATTAGGTAAAATAAGGGATTTCATATGCCCACTTTTAAAAGAATGGTTTCGAATTATCTTTTTCTAAAACAAGATATATCATAAATCCTGGGTTTAATTCATCCTTACCCCCGCTCCGATATCCTTGCCAGCGACCAAGTCGTTGCCTTTGCCGAAAAAGCCTTTGAAGCCGGCTCCCTAAGATTGTATTTATTTTATTAAAAAATAATAGCATTTTGGCATCAAATTGTGCCATTTCGGTATTTTGACACCTTATATCATATAAGAATATCAATAGTGCCATTTTTGGTAAGCTTTGGTACAATTTCAATAAATTCGTTATTTTGACACCTTTTTGTTCTTGTCGCCATGCCGCTTTTTGCCGAACAGCTTTCGGATAACGCAATAAATAACGAGTAGGGCGATCAGAAGGAAAATGATGCCCACGAAGACGAACGCCCAGTCGGGCACTGCAAAAATAAGGAGATTATATTCATCATTTTTCCCGTTTTCTTCGATTTTTTCGTTTTTTAATCTTTATTTTTTCCATTTTTGTTAAATAATAAATGCCCCTGAGAACATATTTTGACAGCTATTTTTCGTTTTTTTTTTCTTCAAAAATCAATAGAAAGAGGTCTCTAAAGTTGCAAAAGTTTCAGAAAATAGCTGTGAAAACGCTCGAAAATTCATCAATATTTCATATTTGGAAAGTGAGTGTGAAAGATGAGAGGAAATAGTGCAAAGAAACAAAAATGAAGTCTGGGAAGAGAAAAATTCAGAAAGATCGAGTTTCAGATAGAGAGCTAGAAGATAGGAAATAGCGCTGAGAGAGAGAAGATTGATCTTCTTCGATGATGTTTTCTTAGGTTTCAAAATGACGTAATGTCTTCGAAATATGCATATATTCAAGTTTTAGATGTGAAATATTTAAATAAAGTTGATCTTCATGAAATTTGAATTGATAAATGAAGATTTAGAACAGATTAGGGTGTGATGATCAGATTTAAAGATAAAGATATTTAGAAAAAGCTGGACTTTATTTTATTGTAAATAGCCAATGAAGAGAACTCATCGAAATAGCTGATTTTCATTCAGATTAAATAAGAAATCACTTACTCCCAGTCTTTTCCATGATTTTCTCCTTCAAAGCGTCTTTTACGTCCACAACTTTTCCAATCACATTATCCTTTATCGACTCCCGCGTTGTGGCACTAAAATATGAATTTAAAGAATTAAATAACTAATTCCAAAATATCAAATTATTTAAAGAAAAAAAAATGTTATTTTAGAGAGCTATTTAATTAATCTAAAAAATCCGAATCCTAACTTCTCCATTCGTTAGGAGTTTGAATTGCGGATAGATGCCAATTATGGGGAGTGTAACTGTTTTGTTCGAAAGCGCAGCTGGGAAAATAATGCGTGAAATCTCTCGATTCGATTCAGAATAGAAACGCACCTCGCGGGGGCACGCGAAAAAATCGAAATGAAAAAGTTAGAGATCATTTAAAATCGAGAGAAAATGAGATAAAACATCGAAATATTATTTGAAATTGAGATGAATACAGATTAAAGCATGCCAGAAGTAGAACGAGCGAATGAGAGAGACGATGAAAAATGAGATTTGGATTTATTAAAACTTTGTCTATCCATTCATAAATTGGATCATTTTATCTTGTTTTGATGAAAACGGACATTTTTCAATTCAGAAAGATCAAAATTTAAATTCAAAGAGCACATCTTTAATTAGAGAAACTCAATTAACAAAGAAATTGAATTCCAATTGAAATGCTAATTAAAGGGATGCGCGTTCTTAAAAATGAAGATATCTTATTTTTTTTATTTGTCAAAAGCAGCTATTTCATCGCATTTTCTGCAAATATATCTGTCACTATTCGCTGAAATATTTAAGCAGGATGTCTGATTACACAATTCCGGAAGTCGCGCTTTGCAAAATACTTAATCTTAGTGCAAAATATTGAAGAAAAAATTAGTAAAGCCACAAAATGGTATAATTTTCTACCACGATTATAACTTTAGAGTCCCAAAATGATACCATTTGGTATCAAGTAAAATGCTAACACTCACGGTTGTGTGGATGGTTCAGTTGTGGTAGTTGTGAACAATTTCGTGGTGGGTGGTCGCTCGGTGAGGTCGATTTCGATGTTTTCTGCATCCTGTTCGGGGCTTTCGTCGTATTGTTCAAATTGGTCTGGCTCATCGGCCTCCTTCTTCAGGCCGATCACTCGGGGCATGATTTAATAGGCCCTGAAAGAGTTGGACTTCGTTAATTTTATAAGAAAAATAAAATAATGACGCCACGGTTTAGAGTTGATGGAAAATGAGAGTTATTTTGATTCAGATATGTTTTTGATAGTTCATAAAAGCTGCACTTCATTGTTATATTCTAAAATAGGGACGATTAAACTAGTGAAGTCAACAATACGCATTCAACGTCATGAAGAGAATATGATAATAATGAAAAAACCCGATTTAGATGAAAATATGATTGCTCTCTTGTAAAGCTTGAAATTTAGTAATAAATTATCTAATTCCCGAAACTCGTATTTTTGGCTCGTAGTACGAAATTCATAAATCCGATTTATTGCGCTTGAAAACCTATCAATAGATTTTCCTGGACGGAGCTCATTAGAAATTCCGCATATTCAATATGGCAGCCATTTTTCCACGTCCATGCTTTACTATGTGGCTAGAGAAACAATGGCAAAGATGCCCAAAGTAGGGGAGATCGATAAGAAAAAGCCGACAAAAGAAGATTGATTGTTAAAAGGGGAGAGATAGAGGGGAACTGAGAGAATTCTAGAAGGAGAGAAGATGTTAGGGTATTCAGAATATATGTACGAAGGAAGAATTCTGAATCATAGCTTAAGTAACCCTTTGGTATACTTTTTCTAGCATCAATAATAATAATGATAATAGGTTTAAGGAATAAAATATAGTGAAATTAAATTTTCAGATTGAATATAAAATTATAAATTTTTAAACTTATTTTTTAAATGTCGAAATTCTTACTCATTAAGAAGAGAGCATGAAAAACCCAACAAAACACAAGTTTTTAGGTATGCACAAATGGTCGAATCCCTAGGGATAGGATCCTTAAAGAAACGACTAAAAACGAAGGAATGAAACACAAGTTTAATTTCAAGCTGAAAGTTAAGAAACCTACGAAAATCAATATTTCCCCATCTTTAGAAATTTCCTAAAAATTCGATCTCAGGTCCTAAACCCATTCCTGTCGACTATTTGAAAATTTAGATGAAACATCAAATCTGGTCACGAATTGATGTGAAAAATGTCGAAAATAAGGTGATTTTTTCCTATGTTAAGGCATAAGCACGAAAAACCGTCTGAAATATTTTAATCTCTGGAAATCTCGAAGAGAAAGAAAAGCTGCGGAGAGGAGTCCAATAAAATCGAGGCCTGTGCTTAGGGGATTCTAAGGGGTGGAGTCGGAGAAAAGAAGCACTCCCGGGGAAAATCGATGTGCAGAAGCGTTGAGCACCTCGGGGCCGAGCTCGAAGTGGAAGAGAAAAACACATAGGAGGAGAGGTCGTAGTGGAGAGAAAGAGAGATACAAGAGAGAACCCGTAGTTGGAATAAAACATGGCACCGAGAGAAAACTCGGGGAGTTGAAATGCATGAGTCTGTGAAGGCCTTAGATGGAAATGGCTATGCATGAAGAAAAGAGGGAAAAAGTGATAGACAAGAGGAAACCTGCGATTTACGTAAGAATAAATGGGGATAAAAAATTATAGGGAAAAGCTATTTAGCTCTAAAAATCGTTTTATATTGTTGTATCGGTCAAATGAAGCGACAGTTCGTGTGTTAAAAATCTCCTTGCGAAAAATGCGCGTCACGACTATGCGCAAAGAGGGAGGCTGGAGTGCAAAGAAAGGAGAATCAGCGGAAGAAAATGGAAGAGAATGATATACGCAAATTCCTTTATTTTTACCTTTTTCTTCTTATTTTCGCAACACACGATTTGTCAACTTGTCTGACCAGAACACTAGTTCTATTTTCATTTTGATGAAGATATGATATAATTTATACTGAAAAGCTATACTTTACTGTTGTCCTTCTTTTCCTCGAATTTAAGAAAATGCTTGCTATTCTCAATAGAAGTTGAAAGTTGTTTCGTTCTATTTTATTTTGCATATTTCAAATTAACGTATTCCAAAAATCCTTCTTTGATATATCTCGAATCATATGTATGTATTTTACACAATCTCGGCAATAATAAATATCGGTAAAATCTGCCTAATAAATCAGCCATCTAAGGGGACGAGAATTATGTCTACGATTAAAAATCTGATACACAGGATATGTAATGACAACAAATGCTCGGTTGCACTATTATATCGTACCAAAAATGATAGAATTTTAGGGAAGATCGGCTTTTCTTGGAACCATTTTGGTTAATGACCCAAAATATAACCGGAAAAGATAGATCTTCACCAAGAATCTACAGAAATAATTGCATATTTTCACTAAGAGATATGGCAATTTCTTCGCTGTCAAAATGTTTAAACCCCGAGGAAAAATGGCTAAAATTAAATTTTCACTGAAAAACTCTAGCACCGAATTTGTAAAATCACCTCGGTTTAATTTGACCTAAAAATTTGGTAAAAATTAAAAACTTTAATAATAAATCCTATTCTTCGTAAAACTAGTAAATTTCAATGACATAGCTCAAAAGAAAATTTGTCATGGAAATTGAACAAAAAATCTGATGCCTAATCTCTAAAAAAAACCAATAATTTTGATCATTTTTATATCGCAGGCGATCAAGCTCGTTTTATTTGGAACACTGTAATCCCTTCATTTGAGTTGGGCTAGCATGGTGGCGGGTTTTTCCAGGTAGGACTTCCATCTAAAACAGTACGATTAAAAAACACTGAAAATCTGCTCCAATTCTAAATTCCCAAGCAACACATTTTTAAAATCTGGCACTTGAGCAGATTTTAAGCTTAAAAATAAAACTACAGTATACCTATTCGAGAATCTGGCCATGGTAGCTCCATCCACTACGCGGTGATCAGCAGCCCAGGATATTTTCACGACGTGAGCGGGGTAGACCTGGAATTAACATAATTCGCTGATCATTTAGCATTTTTCCGTTAAAAATTGTTATTATTTTACGAAAAATTAGCATATTTTATGGCGGAAAAATCCCACATTATCGTGATGGTCGAATTTGGGAAGCTTCTCGATTTTTCCGATCGCACCGATAGCCACTTGCGGTGGGAAGATGACTGGACTGGCGTAGGTGCCTCCGATCTGAAAATTTCAACGTTTGCCTATCAGTGATAAGAAAATTGATAAAAATCTGATAGGATAGGTGCTAAATCATACCGCTCCAATATTGCTCAACGTGAAAGTTCCCCCGGTCAGGTCGTCCCTGGAAATCTGCTGCCGTTTCCCGGCCTCTATCAGTCGGTCCAGTTCGGAGGCGATTTCGAAGATGCTCCTAAAATAAATTGAAAATGGTTCAAAATCTCATAAAATTAATTAAACAAATTTTCGGTAAAAACGAGAAAAAAAACTATTAAAATTTCTAAAAAAAAACGATTTACCTCTGCTCAACATGCTTGATGTTCGGGACGACCAGGCCTCCGGGAGTATCCATCGCCAGGCAAATGTTGTGCGATGCTTTGTGGATCACATTTTCCAGTTTCTCGTCCACCGTAGCATTCAACGATGGAAACTCCAAAAGAGCTAGGGAGGCAGCCTGAAAATATCATTTTTATCGTATCGCCAAAACTAAAAGGAAAACTCTAAAAAAACTGATAACAAGATAAAGAAAAAAAACCTACCTTAATAAACAGCGGCATGTAGCTGACTTTGACTCCCCGCTCTTTGCCGAGCTCCTTGAGCTCTCTCCTGATCTTGACCAATTCGTCCACGTTGATTTCGTCGTTGTAGCCGAAATGGGGGATTTTCAGGGCCTCTTAAAACGAAATTCATTTTTATCAAATTTCGAAGAAGAATAATCAACCCTAAATTTAAAATTTCCCAACAAGTTTAAGCCTAAAATGGAAAAAGTTCGAAAGTGTACCTGTCATAGTTTTGATCATCGCACGAGTGTAGCCGCGAATAGGGACCACGTTATCCTCAGCCAAGGGGGAGAACTGAAAGTTAGTAGTATTCGATAGCATAGAAAAAGTCGAGTATTTTTGCATTTTAGAAGTTCGTATATCGTTAACTTTAAAGAATCTATAAAAATTTGACATATTTTGTCAATTTTAATAAAACTAAACAAAAGTACCGTCTTAATCGGATGATGATGATGACCAGCGAAATGCGTGGATGGAGAGGCCCGGATGTTCGTCGTACCGGAGGAATAATCTTCAAATTTTTAAAACTAAAAATAAATAAAAATAAAATACCTGATTTGACATGGCCCAAGAACTTGAGGACGTCTTCTTTCAGCACTCGTCCATCTTTACCCGTAGCAGGGACTTGTTTCAGGTCGATCTGAAAATACAATAAGAATAATTCAAATAAATGTCAAAATAGAAATGATTTCGGAAACCTCTAAGAAACTTTTCTCATCAACTCCTACGAAGAATAAAATATTATCAGATTTTCCGAAACTTTCAAAAACTAAAAGATAAAAACAAAACCTTATTCTCAATAGCAATTCTTCTAACCGCCGGTGTAGCCAGAACTTTCCCGGGATGTTGCAATGTTCCCCCAGATTGGTTTCCTCGAGTTTCCTCAGTCTTGGGAGCATCTTTTTCATCCTTGGGAGCCTTCTCCTGCTCCACTTTGCTGAGTTCGGATTTGGCCGATTCAGCTACATCCGAGGCGACGTCGATGTCGATCAGGGGTTTCCCCACGAACGCCATCTCGTCCACTTTGTAGTACCTGGGAAATTAAAGGATTACGATAATTACAGTAGTCCAATTTATTGACTTTTTTTTTTAGAAATTTCAGCAAGAAAACCTTTAAAGTTTTAGCTTTTACTTTGATTTGCAAAATTGCAATGACTTTTTTCGGGTTTTATCGAATTTTTGACTAGTAAAATGATCGAGAATTTACTAATAATTTTGACTATCATATGTTGAAGAAAGCATAAAATTTTGCATGAAAAAGGAAAGTAATAATTAAAAAAAAATCAAATTCAAAAAACCCACAGCTTCTTGATGGTTCCATCGTATCTGCTTGTAATTGTAACTGCCGCTTTGTCGCTCTGCACCTCGCACAGATTGTCGAACTGAACCACCTGGTCGCCCTCTTTCACGTACCTACAAAAAGCGATAATCGTATTTTTATCTACACCGCACTTTGCGAAAACTTAGTTGGTTTAAACAAAAATAGTATTGATTTTTATCAACTTTTTAATTTGGAAAACCGTACTTTTTCAAGAGTTTGAATATTTTGTACATTTTTACACATTTCAGTTAAAATTAATGTTTTTTTGTAACTTTTGGCCGTAATCTTGCAAAATCCTGTTGTTAAAGTGTTTAAATAGGTTTACCATTCCTTGATTTGCACCTCGGCAATGCCTTCGCCAATATCGGATAATTTGAACTGAACAACTGGCAGGAATCTCCCTGAAATCAATATTTTGCAAAATAAAAAAGCCCGAAATCTAACCGATCGAGCCATGGAACAGCCGGGTTTGGCGGCAGATCAGTGAAGCCCTTCTGAATAAGGCCGATGACATGACCTAAAATTAGCATAATTGAGTAATTAACATACAATTGGGTAATTAACGATAATTTGATAATTAACTCGAAGATATTTGAAAGAAAAGTGGACTGACACCCCGTGTAAAATTTTATGGGCGGAGAGAGAAAGAAAAATGCAAGAGGGGAAAAGAAAGAAAGAGAGCGGAAAGAAAGAATCAGTGACATGTAAAAGTCAAACTCAAAATTAGGTGCAATTTTGAGAATCCTTGAAAAAGATACGCATTTTGTGAAGACTACACTCAAGTGTTCATTCAATTTTGTAAAATACTATCCGAATCTTTATTTAATTAATTAATTTAAAAATAAAGAATGAGCATAACGGCAATTGTGAAATGACGCGATGACGTGATGACGTGATCTATAGTTAGGGATGGGCGAAGGTATGAAAGCAGGAAGAAACAGTGTAAGAAAAGATAGCCCACGTCATCCCGTCATTTCCCAGTTGCCGAGCGTAATATATAAAATGTCTATTGCCGTTTCTAAAAAAACTCGTTGCAAATTACAAAGAGCTAAAACTTTCTATACGATTATAGAAAATGTAAGTGAAAAATGCAAAAAGATCACTTTTCTGAAAAAAGAGATCAGAACTAAAATACGAACGACGGAAGATTGACGTCAAATGCGTTCTGGGGCTTTACCGGTCGGCCAATTTCGGCGATCTTGGTCTGGAAATAAAAATATTCCTGAATCATAGGCTTCAAATGGTGTTCAGTAAACAAAACTTATAAAATTTTGGATAAAGCCTGAAAAACGTAAAAATAGCTAGGAAATCCTCGACGAATTTTTATAAACTTCTAAAACCCACCTTCTCCTGATTCCTGACCAGTAATCTAGCGACAGTCTTGGAGAGTTCTCCCACTTCACTTCTCGCCTCGGCAGCGGCCACTCTTTCCTCGAACGGAATCGTTCGGATGTCGTTCAGCACTGCGAAGTGGAGGTCCTGCAAAAATTATCTTTTAAAAGGGCGTCATGTTTTTTAAAGGCTTAATTTGGAAAATGAAATATTTACATTCGCCCTCTTCTCCTCTTCGTCTTGATCCAAAGGAGTGCTTGCATAGGATTTCAGGGTATCCACATTCAGGGGCAATCCCAGAGTGCCTATTCCTAAAAATACATTTTCATCCTCAAACGAATTGTAAAATTACTTGAAGATGGAATGTTTAGCGAGAATACGGTATTCCTTCTGCTATGTTTGTTCGAAGGCGGTGGGGTCCAATCGACAGACAAATCCACAGAAACATCGTCAATGCCGGCTGGAACATAGAAAATTTTAGATAAGAGATTTCATAAATCTATTCTATAAATTAGCTCTCATCTATCATTTATATGGGGTTTCATATATCCCGTTTCTGAAAAGAACGGATATGCGAAATCCATTCTGAATAAGGATATGTGAAGTCCCATTATCGCTTCCCTACCAGTTTGCGGGAGAGGTGTTTTGCTGCCGTCAATTTCGTCTCCACTGTCCGAATCCACGTCTCCTTTGGTCTTCTGATTCACGTTCGATTGAGTCGAGATGAAAGGAAGGGAGAGTTTGGAGATATCCTTGCCGGCCGCCTGAAATGGGCATATATAAAATCCGGATATACGAAATCCCTCACCTTAAGACTTTCTCCAATATCTTCAGCCAGGAAGAGCATGCCATTTTTGTCGAGTTCGGCCAAACCAATTCTCTCCTTTCCGTCTTTCTCACTCAGCTGAAAATTCGACTTCATTTTTCTAAAATAATAAATTCTGACCCTCTGTTTCTCAATTGCTTCTTTGGAATCGTCATCTTCAATCAGCAAATTCATGGAGTGGGGACCGCTTTGTGCTCTTGTAGAGACGACCTGGAAAGAGGTCAAATTTTCAGGAAAGAGATAAAGAAAGGTTTTTGAAAAAAGATCGATATTTTTAGAAAAGTGATCAAAATTCAACTCTTACCTGCTGAACATGCTGACATAGCGATGGATTTGCCGTTAATTGAGCTGCCAGATTTATGTATCTGAAATAAGGAAATTTCAAAAATCTCTAAAAATCATTTACCTCGCAATAATATTGTGAATTCCTGCGCATTTTGTCTCCGAATACTCGTTCACTTTTTCGATGGCCGTGGCTTGAAGAGCCAGGCATAATCGGAAAAGCTCGATGAGCGTTTCATCAAATCCAGCTTCAATGCAGAGCAGACTCATCGTGCACTGGATGGCGTTCAAGTGATTTAGCGGGTCGTCGTTGGACACCATGCATGCTGCTCTAAAAATCTAGCTTTATCTTTTAAACTTTCGATAATTCTCTATCTTGCAAAATATATTATTAAACAAATCCATGTTTTTCAAAATGGTTATCTTATAACAACACTCCTATATTTTGTTTTTTTCTTTAAATAATGTGATCTTCTAAAATGTATGGGACTACAAAATCTTCTTCCTATCCCTTTGTATAGTTAAATTGAAAACTATATCAATTTCTCAAAGTATGACATAAAATCCTTACTTATAAAGCATCTGTGCAATATCCGCGATGTGTTTACGCATGAACATTTGGTCTGCTCGCGAGCATTTCTCCACGGTCAATTGAACATCGGCAACATCCAGCACATAAGGCAACTTGTCCACGTGCATCAGGTTGTCGTGTCTTTAATTTTTTTTACTTTTGAAATTGTTATTTTTAGAAAATCTATGATAAAAAATATCATTATTTTCTTGATTTCTACTGAAAAGCTACAGTAAGAAAGATTACTTTCAACATTTCTATACGAAAACCCACTAAAATGAATTATCTGGAGTATTTAGGAAAAAATCAGTAAGGCAAAATAATTTTTTTAATCTAAAAATGTACCTATCCAACAAAGTGTGGAATATTCGTTGAATGATCAGTCTGACTTTTGCGTCCGCAACTAATCCAAGTTGAATCAACGTGTTGAGAAAAGAGTCCGTGAATACGGTCGCCAGATACGCGGTACGGTATTTCGTCGCTACCTGAAAAATAAAAATAAGTAAATTTGAAGAATTATCTCCATAAGAAGTTAAGAAAATTCCACATGCCATGATGTATGAACCTTAGAAATTTGCAAAAGGAATATAAATAATTTATAAAATTTGAACGAAATGAAAAAATAAATTTTAAAAATACCTTCAACAAAGTCTTGACCAGCACATGAATCAGAAAGTCGTCTCCTTGTTTGGTGTTTCTTTCGTTCAAAAGCGGA
>LIAE01009013.1:3545-52536 GCA_002287525.1 Diploscapter pachys | reverse complement strand
ATTGACACGTACTTTCACCAGGGTGAATAGGGGCAAAATAAGCGAACGAACATAACAAGGAACGAGGAAGATCAAGCTTATGAAATCATTACAAATCAACCTGTTGATTCATTTCAATATCAGAGGGCATAGTATTGTTTAGGTTTACTTTTAAAACATTCATAATTTTTACCTTAGCACCTCTATTCAATAGAAGCTTCGCCGCTGCGAAATAGTTGATGTAGCAGGCATAGTGAAGAGGAGTCAATCCCCGAATCACGGTACCATCGGCCTAAACTAAGATTTGAATTATCTGGATTTCATATACCTTTCAAAAAATGAATGGAAATAATTCTTTCCTTCGAAATAATGATGAAGATCATCTTTTCTTTATAAGGAACTCTTATATTCCTAAATTTTACCTGAGCTCCGCATATCAATAGCATCCGGATTTCATCTACCGATGCATAGTTCGTGATTTTATCGGCGAGTTGTCTCTAAAAATTACTCATTTTCCGATTATTTTTGTACTTTGTCCAAATCTTTTGACAGATACTTATGACTTGGGGGGCTATTTTTAATCGCTAACTTTTTCCGCGCTCGTGTCCTCGTATCACCTGGATTTCTTTATCATTTTATCCCTTTCTATCTCTGGGTCCCTCTCCAGTACACCTTATCACTAGACTCGTGACTCATTTCGTTTGATTCTCCTTATTTTCTATACTATTTCTCTTTTTGAACGCTTTTTGAAATGTGAATAGTGTGAAAAATCTGTAGAAGAAGAGTTAGAAATTGAGAAATAGTATGGCAAATAGAGAAAGAGAGAGAGAGATAGAAGGAAAGAGAGGATGTCTGAAATCAGCTGATATATCTCTTGAACCCTTTATCCCCTCAGAGCCAGCCTGTGACGTGCACTTTTTCTCTGTACTCATTTTCTTTTTCTTTATCTCTAAAAGATTTCTCTATGCTCTCTCAAAATGCTATAATATCTAGCAAATGTTCCCTGGTCCGAGTGCATGTGCATTTGGATAACAAAAACAGCGAGATCATGTTTATCACAAATCCGAAATATAGATTTTAGAAAGTGTTTACCATTTACCGAAACGAAGGGAGGGCATGATTTCGACCTATCAAAAGATGATATTTTCCATGAAGATCATCAACTTTTATTTGGCAAAAACATCGAGGCTTTAGCGAAGATCAGCTTTATTTTGCTCAAAATTTTGTATTTTCCAAAACAACCCTATATATATATATCATTTTCGAACTTCCTTATGGTTATTGCTCTCTTTTCCCTATAGGTAATCATATCAGTGATGGTCGGTGTTATCCTGTGGTGGTGGAGCCCATTTCCCATTTTCTCTTTTTCCTATTAGCTCGTGACCTTGCGCTCTCGAAACCGTTTTATCCTTTCTTTATCTCTAAAATCTCTGCACCGGGGCGAAATAGCGTTGTTTTTACAAACAGACAGCACCTTTTGTATAGAGTATTTTGAGCGTTAGATTTAGAGATAGGAGGTTTTTCAGAGAGAATAAGAAGAGAGAACGGCTATTCTTGAGTGTCCGAGCGAGAGGTAACACAGCTGATCTTTATCGCGCAAAGAAGCCTTTATCTTTATCTCTTTAAAACCCGATTTAAATCCCTTATAAATCCGCAAAAGTCCGTTCTAAACCCGAGTTAACCCTATCTAAATCCGTTTTTATCCATCGTGAAATTCGCACGGTGTGTCACCGGTCAATTTTCCGAAAAGCGTTCCAATTTTTCGAGGATAAACAAAGCCCGAACCGAGACAAGACTAGAAATACGCTAGATTCGCCAAATTCAAGCAAAATCTGTCAAACTTTGAAACTCGCCGCAAATAGAGGTCAAAAACGGATGTGTTTCATGGGGATTTTTTTGCAGAAAAAGCATTTTTTTAAATCCCGAAATTTGATACCCGACAAACGAGCACGTATGAGTCGAGATAAATCAATTTTGAGAAAGATTATGATTATCACGACTTCTATAAGTTTTTACACTAGCTTTTCATGATGATATATGGTAAAGGTAGAGAGCGCAATTGATATTCCCCGTGTGAAGGCAGAGTTGTGAAAGTATTTTCTCAAAATCTGGTGGGCTAATCAAGCTTATAGCAAAAAGCCGCATAAAAACGGATAAGTGTAACCAAAGATATGAATTTTTGAAGACGATATTCGAAACCCTTTTTTGCTTGGCGATTTTCGCAAGGAGAAAACGTCCCCTGCCTTTACACGTAATCGAGTAAAGGTTATTTCAAAGGGAAAACGGCTTTGTAAGGACATTTGTTTGAGTTTCTTTGCTTGTTTCTGGGACATTCTGAAGTTTCTATGGGTTTTCATTATTCCCAAAATGATGGTCACGCCTATTCTGCAATTTGAGCGCGAAAATTCATGAAACAAGTGTCAAATAGCTTTGTATTGCGTTATTTCCGAAAAATAAGATTTTTTATAATGATGACGGGCGGGCTGGAAAACGATACATTTTCTATCACAAAATAACAAGTAAAAGGTAATCTTTCATATTCAGCTTTGAGGCACTGATGAGCACGGCCTATGAAGCTCAAACGAACGATTTGAAAACTTTGTTGTACGTTTTGATTGGCTCAATTCGTGTTCCGGAAGAAAAAATGTTCCCTAGGCCTATATCTAATAGTGGGAAAAGAAAAATAAAGAAAAAATAGCTTCGCAAAATTTCTAGAAATTTTTGAAAAAAATGACGAAAAATGACTGATTTTTGACTTCACAGTGTGGGCGGGACTTGCGCTTTCTAGGTAAAGTATAGGATTTTAAGCTGGATAATACACGACGCAAGATATTAAGAGAGGCCGAAAATATAATGATGCAATAGCAGATTGATGTTTGATGACGATCAACTTTTTCTGGGACCACTTTTTCAGATCTCTCATTCATTCCCATCACTCGCTCAATGCAATGTTTGCATCAGCTGGTCAAGAAAAAACACGGTGTTTCATAATCTCATTCCCACTCAATCTCTCACGTGGACCATTTTCATCTTCAAGTGACCTAACTTCTCAAAACTACTTCAATCAAATCAACCTTTACATCGAAATATAAAACTTTTCAAGAGCTACAAAATGATACCAAATTTGGATATTTTATCTGGAATCAATGCTAAGTTATCAACTATTAAATTTAAGTTGCCAAAATTTAACATGAAAATATTTGATCAATAATAAATTATCATTGATTGAAGTTAGGGTATTGAAATTTAGTATGAAAATGATCCACGAGATCTGGGCTACAAGATGGTGATAATTGTGATAGGAAAAATAAAGATCTAGAAAAATGTATGATAAAATCTCTTTTTAGTAAAATAATAAGCAATTTTTATAGACTACCTGTAAAATCTGTTGTTGTTCGTCAGTGAACTTCGTCTGTGAGCGACTGAGCAGCATCTTCTGTGTCGGTTTGGAAGAGTAGCAGAATAATAAGCGAAACTAACGGGTTGTCGACGGAAATTTTGGCGTCTTTGTTCGAAGTCGGCTCGATTTACGAAAAACCAGGAGCAAACTGAACATTTTTATAAGCTAAAAAGGCATAACTTTTTCAAAATCATTAAAAATCCGATAAATTGATATCAAGAGATTTCCTAAATTAAGATCTAAAAATTGATGCCAAATTCACAAAGATCAACTCCAAACCCTCATAACTTTTTTTCAAAATGATATCAAATTTTATATCAAAACATGCTTAAAGACAAAAGCTGCAATTTGATACCAAATTTGGATGAAGTAGATCAAATAAAGATCAAACTAAATCTTTGGAAAATCCGGTTTGAGACCGGATTTTGACCGGTGTGAATGCGGCTTTGAATTGCTCGCTCGAGATCGAACACAGACTCGACCGAGAAGAAAAAGCTTCGAACTAAAGGGGCGGGGCTTCGTCGGGACGGGTCACATGGGTCTTAGCGCTGTGGACACTCGGAGGAGAAATCAGCTGGTTGGGGAGGAAAAGGGGATAAAGATAACGGGAAGATATATGAAATCCGTTCGGAACAAAAGGGAATATATGAAGTCCCTAAGTTATGAAATGACCGGTGATTCAATTCTGATGTGTTTTCTTGGATTATTTGGTCCTTTGTTATATCATATGACCAAAAACCTTTTATATGCGGCATGAGATATTTGAAATCTTAAAGGAAAGTGGACAGCATGTGATTAGATATTGGCCTCTATGATCATATGCCCGAAAGGTGTAAAATGCACCCTCAATCAAAGAAAAGTCGAGCTGTACTTTCCTTTCATATGGTGCTCATGTGACTTATCAGTGATAAGAGTCAACTAGTCAACTGATAAACTGATAAGATAAAACATATTAGTAGTTTTGTCATAAGGCACGAGAATACAAATAGTACAAGGAAAAAGCTTGATCTTCACTGAAAAGAGATGATCTTCATGGTGGAAATCATTAATGTTATTGATTTTCAGACCATAGTAAGATATCGAAAACAAGTTCTTTTTTATTGAGAATTGTTTTTTCGAGAGGAATAAAAATAGAGAGATCAGTATATCACCAAACAATAAACAAACAGACAGGGATAAAGATATAAAGATCACGATTCAAAAGTCTGAGGATATATGGAATCCCACAAATAAAAAGAAGTTTATTAAAATTATTACATTAAAGCTATGTCATGAGATTCAAAAGTTCACAATTATTTGTCTAAATTTTGAAAGACTGATTTGTCTAAATATTATATCATAGAAAGTAAACAATATGAAGAATGACGATTCCCAGTTAGCCTCGAATTATTATAGCGTCAACATATTTTAGAAAATATTTACAAAAACTAGATCTGCCGGTCCTCAAGTTGGACTTTTCTATCCTTCAACATTAGGCCCTAATTTTTGCAAGACATTACTCATTAACTGACGAAATACTGTAGTCATTTTCCACAAAATGTCGAGATTTCCTTCTCGCGAAACATATGAACATAATCGTGGAGAATATCGCTGAAGCCGTAGCCATGATTAACAATGATATCACAACCACTGTGGGTAAAGGTATGCAGTCCACTATTTTCGAGGATGTTTCTGGGGCCGATACTGAAATTTTTCTTTTATTTTAAAGCTCTGAAATCTTGCGAATATTGATTTTGTAACGAATCTTTTTCGACTCACCTAACGCCGCTTTTTCGATTTTCTGAGGTTGGATCTCGATTTTGGTTTGCAATCTCATCGTGGACAATGAATAGTCGTCTCTCCTTCTCCTAGCGGGAATCAACGGTACTTTGTTGTCATTTGAAGAGGTTTCAAGTTCACATTGCTAAACACATAATATATGAAACTCATATCTATCAAATTCATTCGATTAGTGAAATTTAGAAGATTAAAACTAAGCTGATCTTCATTGATATTTTGAAGGATATTGAATTATAGATATATGATATCTTCTTACTATATGAATCTCGCTTTTTTAGATGGAATATATTAAATCAGTCTTTTAAAAGGGCATTTAAGATATGGATATGTGAAATTCCTACCTGTCTATTACAGGACTTCACACACGGTTTGACTTGACATTCGAAATGGACGAAACTATTTGAGGTGAATTGGAAACCGTACCTGAATTTTTCTATCTTGCAAAAATTTGAAATTTCCTTACATATGCAAATAGACATGTTTCGAACCGCCATTTAGTGATTCGGATGTCAAAACTGGAACGTCGATTGCCCTGGCTAATCTTACGCCGCATCTAAAAATAAAATAGCGTCTTTAGATTTTTATGTTTCCTTTAAATTTGTAAATGACGCCATTTCATACCCATTGCTATCGATGATATTAATTGATGCCTCCGGGGAATTAGATCCATCATGAGCATAACACGAATGCACATAGAAATCATAGATTGCTAAAATATCTTTTTCTTGAAAAATCAACAAATTTGATTGGTCACCGGTATCTTTCAGTTCAACATCTAGAGTGATTCGTTGACCGACGCTCGCTCTAGACAAGACCTTGCCTTCGATACCATGACCCTCCAAAATTTGCATAGTTAGATTAGGCCCTTCTCTCATTCCGGTGACAATATCACTATCGAGCTGATATCCGGAGACCTAAATTTAATAAAGCTAAAAGCTGGAAGCTGATCCCCACAGCAAAACCATAGAATAATCATTATTTTCTAAGTTTAAATTAGAAATATTACCTGTGTCTTTAGGTGCAAGACCTGATTTTTCTAAAATAAGCAAAAATACCTGAAGTCCTTTCCCCGTAGCCCCAGGCGGTAATGTCAAAGTTATGTCTTGAGTCGAATAAATACACCTAGCGTTGATCGCCGCGAATCCATCGACGATTAGTCCGTCGACCGGGGAAATGATCAATTTTACGGTGAAGGACCCGGTCGTCTAAATTAGATCACTACGAGGTCGGACCCGTACCAAATTCATACTTCATTCGATAAAACTCCACAGTCGGTGTTGTTAAATAAAGGCACTTTGACGGTGACACTTCTAGCTCCCTCACCTCGCCACCTAAAATAAATCTTCCGATCTTAAGAAAATTTGTTTAGGTCATTAGATTTTCTTGAATTCTTGGAACATTTTTTGAAACCTCACCTACAGGCCTCATTAGAATAGCCCTTTTCGGTGAAAATCCCCCCGAAAAACGGTCGGGAAAATGTGAACGAAATATCGATTGTATTTGAAGAACAAGATACTGATCGATCTGAATTTTCAGGTAAATTGAAAAACAAAGTTTTCGAAATTTTCCAACCTACCTTGTATCAAATCGTTGCTTGCAGTTAAAATGGGTAGTATCTGAAAACGTTTTATTTTCTACCAGATAAATCTTAGGATACTTACCATAGAAATAAGGCAAATCTTGATGGCTTCGTAGAATTTACTACCCATTTCTTAGGTATTTAAAAATAGGTTGAACTTCAATCAATAGAAATTTGTGCTATATACTTGATTTTTTCGCCTGAAATATAGGTATGCCAATATAATTACTAGTTACGTTCGAATATAGATTGGCCGTGAAGAAAAGAAAAGAAATGGTAAGTTCAATAGGCAAAATTCATTCACAAGGGTTAGTTCGTAAGGGAAAATCACGAAAAAGAATGTGCACTTTTCATGTCAATTTTCGGAATGAAAGAGTAAAAGACTGTAGTAGAAATGACCTTCTTTAGAAAATTATCCGTGTATTCAAAAAAAATGAAAGTTAAATCCTCAATTTTAAAACTCCTGGAGCATGATTTTCTTTGAAAAAAAAACAAAACAAAAAAGATATCTCAGACGATATTAAAACTACGTTTCTAAACACAGTATAGAGGATTTTAGAGAAAAAGATTTTCAAATGTGGGTTGTCCCATTTTACCTCATCATATAATACCGGCTTATCTTGGAAGTCCAAAAAAGGGAAAGAAAGGGTTACAGATTTAGGCAAGGGGTCAGGGACGGTCTTCATATATCTCTTTCAGATCTTGTGAATTGAGAATATCCCAAAGTGACCGTGCGGGAAAATTGCATAATCTACAAGTGGGCGGGGTCAAAATTTAAGTATAAAATGTGTCGCAATAATAGGGTAAAATGCGAAAAATGGGTGAAAGTTATAATGTAGACGATTTTCGTGGGGAAAGTTATGAAGTAAGATGAAATCATTTCACCGGAAAATTCACCTAAATTGAAGAAGTAAGACAATTATATATTTTCCGAAATGAAAAGAGATCAAAATACCCTTTCTTTGAAAAAGTGAATAGATCATTTTGAAAACCTAAGGAATATGGTAACTAGTCATGCCATAGTCGTGGCTAGTGTCCTTCATTGAATGTCGGCATTTTCTAATTTTCTTAAATCTCTTAAAATCTGTGCTATTTCCTTAGGACATACGAAATCTCTCGAAAAGACAGTATATTTCTGAATTTTCACGATTCTTAAATCTCCTTGAAATCCATTATATCTCGATTTCTTGGGGATATATGAAATCTATATTTCGGAGCGATTATTTGCGGAAAGTACAATTTAGTAATAAGTTCATCGGGCGTAAAGGCGATTTTTCCAAAGGATGAAAATGGCAAAGCTATTGGACATATTATTTGGACTTTAAAGAGAAAAATAAAATAATTTTATAAATTTTTAAAATGAAATTTTAATGATCAAATTTAAAAGTTACCAGTTTTTCAATAATTTTATACCTTCCATATTTGATTATGTATGCGGTTTCATGTAAAGCTATGCATGATTCAGAGAGTGTCTTGCTCAAACTTTTCGTCTGTTTGCATAACTGATTTATTTCGTTTAGGCTCCCTAAATTGCATCATGTTTTCATTTTCCCGACCGTAAATAGATTTTTATACAGTCTTTACGAATTTCTTCTTTTCGATTGTTTTCTTAAATTTTAATTGATTTTTTATTTCATTCACACAATAGCCTTTCACCTTCATGATAATAGCGTCTCACATTTTATCAAAGAGCCATTATTTTATTTATTTCTATATCGATTTTTCCATTTATCATTCGAGATCAATATTGCTTAAAATGCACATTTTGATATGTTTAAATTGATAAGTTGAGCTTCATAACAAATCATATTTAATGGGGCGGGGTCTTGGCCCTGAAAAGTCTGCGATAATTTTTCAACTTTTAAAATTGACATTTTTGAAAAATCCACCCACTCTTTTATTAATACTATTTCGCTTCTAAATTAGATAGACTTCACAAATCCTTGAAGAAGAACTGGGTGAACTTTCCAGTAATTTCAAAATTCGAACCTTGCAGTACTAGCGACTTTCAACAAATGCTCTCTTTCCGGCAGGGGAGAGGACCGATTAGACTGGATTGATTGGGTCGAAACGCCTGTTGGAGAACGGGTCCTGCTAATTTTTCCAAGTTGTTATGAACGTATCTTCAGTTTTTATCGACTCGGTTTAGCCTTATCTTACCTCATCGGTACCGCTATCGAGATTTCCGAATACCCAGTTGGACTTCGCGATCTATTCATGGGGTTTAGTGAGTTCTAAATTTCAAAAACTCGAAAGTGATTTAAAAAGTAGTATTTTTTCAAAATACTCATAACCCAGTCAGCTATACAATTTTCCAGACATAAGTTTGATTTTAAATTAATTCTGACCTGAGATGAAGTCGTGGGACTTCTGGGCCTGATCGAGTTCCGAGGGAGTCGACTGATTTGGGATAAATCTGTAGGGCTCCTAGGTCTGCCAGAATCTTTCGAAACTTCGGTCGGAGATCTTGGTCTAAAGTAAAAATTTTCAAATAGTAAAAGATGGGCTTCGTGATATATTTTTTGTAAGAATTCCCATAAAACCTAAGATTTTCAACTCTTTAGGAAGTTCATAGACTTTTTATGCAGAATATTTTTGATCAAGAAGGAAAACTTGTAGTTGTTTTAAGATTTATTGTTAATTACCTCCCAAGCATGGTATGGCCATCGTGAGCAATTGGACTTCGAGGTCTTGGATATCCGGGCGATAAAGGTCTACATAAGGATAGTTGTGAAATGTCCCTCGACATATTCGGAGTTATTATTGATCTAAAAGAAGGCTGATCTTCATGGTAAAGTGGCCAAGTGGCAGAGTGAGTGATAGATGTTAAATTTTTGCAACAAAAATCTTTAAACAAGGCAGTAAAGAGGCGATCTTCAGTATATTTTGGCTAAATAATATCTTGAAAAAGTTTAATCTTTGGCAAAAATGAAAATCGCAATTTTCAACTTAATCTTTACCTCCCAGGCACAGTCAATGTATTAAAACTGCTTCCATATATTCTATGCTGATGTCTCGTAGAAAGCATGGACGCTGAGGAACAAGACCCCATTCTGGATCTGATTTCTTCGACCCCCTGAAAATCCAGATATATGAAATCCATAATTTACATCCTCTAATAGAGATACCCCCTAAGATATTGGTTAGTTTGATAGCAAGTTATGAAATGTGATAGTTTCAACAAACCCGATAGACAATTCAAGTTATGTCCTGGCTCTAAATAGAAGATTTTACGAATAGAAGTCTAGTCTTCTATTAGAGGATTACTATAATCGAATAAATGATCCTCCCTACTTACCTGTAATCTATGCTTCATTCTGGAATAGGCAGATTTGAAGGTCGCCCGAAAGTTCTGGCTTATGAATGCGTATAGAATAGGGTTGATACACGATTGACAGTAGGTCTAAAATACAATAATTCCCTGGGTTTGTAAAACAAAAAGTGGGCGGAGCTTATTAGCCCCGTCCACTCCTGATTTTGCTATACCAACGCATTGAATCCCATGCGCATATGCTTGAGAGTTGAGGTGTTTGAGGTTCGGCATATGTACCCGAAGGAAGTGAGCAGTTCATCGACTGAAAATTTTACGTCTTATCGTTGCATAATTAAAAAATAATAAGCCACGCCTCTAAAACCATGCGGAACTTGCAAATTTTCAACAAAAAAAAAGAGAAAAGGCCCAGCTTCTAAAACCCTGTATCATTGTGATCCTACCTATAGTCGGCATCCAGCATACAGTGTACATGACCACGATCGAAATGAGCATTTGCACGATTTGCTTTTTATTCGCCTCAGCTACCCGATTTGACTTATGCCTGCTGTACGAATTGATTGTCGTAGTTGCGGTCTAAAATTGTCTTACTTTTATCCGCTTTTTTTGGAAAATCACGTTCGAAAAAATACCTTCAGAGGTTTCGCAGTTGTGATCATAGGTATGGTGGAGTAGCCTGAGAATGTGACCGCGTCCGTAGCGGCTTTAGAAAATGCAACCCTAAAATTCAGGGATAAAGTTAAATTTCGAATTTTCCAAGGTACATGGCCTGAGATAGCATCATTCGATCCTTAGAGGAGGTATAGACTATCACAGCGACCCTGAAATTGAATTTTAGCTTGAAGTTAATTTAGCGTCAAAGTTCAAATTTAACGCCTTATTTACATATAAATTTTTTTTTTATAATTTTTATACCTAGCATAGCAAATCGACATTGTAACGACAGGAAAAACTATCAGTAAAAGCATTTGATAGACGGCGTAGATCCTATTTAAAGTCGTTCTAGAATAGCCCAGAAAATTAGCGGGAAATCTGAAATTTTTCAGGATTTTCAAGATTTTTTAATGATTTTCTAGAATCTTTCAACATTTTTAGAACTTAGAAAAATCTAACCTTCTCCTACACCAATGCACCCTTTCGCCTAACAACGATAAATTCAGCTCATAATCAATTCTAACAGCGGTAGGCACGGCTAATATCGCTGATAATAGCCAGATACATAAGAGTACCTAAAATGTCAATAATATTTAGGTAAGTTTTATTTTAAATACCTTTTTCGCTCGCCCTATAGACGATAACCACATATTTCTCATGGGGTAGGCTATCGCTAGGTACCTAAATTTAGGAAAAATGATGAAGACCACTTTTATTGATGAAAATCAATTTTATTCAAATTGAAGATCAGCCTACCTCTCAAACGAAATCGTGGTCATAGTTAGTACCGAGCAGAAGCAAGAAAACTGCTGAATATAATGCACGCCATAACAAGCGAACCTTCCCAGCGACCACGAATGGGACATGTACTTGACAAACTGAAAATGACTCTTCTATACTAGTTTTATGCCAAACGGCATCCTTACCATAATTGGCACACAGAATATCAAGAGGCATAAATCCGCCGTAGAAAGTGATGCCAGAAAGATATTCGTCACAGTTTTCATCCTTTTGAATCGGTTTACCACGAATATAACCTAAAAACGGTTCTATTGTTACCATTTTGGTACCAGAAATGGCTACCATCGCGTTCCCAGTGGTGCCAACCAGGAATACCATTAGGTAGATGATTGCTGGTAGCGCGATGTCGAAAAAATCGTCGATATTGAAGGGCGGTAGTATAAGGAAGCCTCCTGGTTCTAGGCAGGTTTCGCTGCAGACCTAAAATTGGTAATTTAGTCAAATGGTAAAACTTTTGGCATAAGATGCTAAATTCTTGATATCTAAAATGATATTTTAGGGTATAAGCTATGATTTTGCCTTTTTTTCAAATTCCTGATCAAATACCAAATTTCTAGACTTATTATTCACTGCAAAAATTCTACATCATTTTATGATTATCCAACTTTTCTATAAAGTCAGCAAAATTGATAAAATGGATAAGTGTTGAGTTTTCATCTTTTATTGAATAGGGATTTTCTTAATCCTACCCTAATCCCCTTACTTGTCTTTCAGATTCAATATCCCCTAAGGAAACTTCTGTAAAATGTCAAGTCTTCCAATCTAATATCCAAGAAGTTACAAGTGCTTCTTATTTTACTTAAGAAACTAAATTATCCCAGCATGCTATAAAACTCTGTACTTTAACATGCAGTTAGAATTTGCGTACTATTTTCTGAAAGATAAATTATGTGCGTCAAAAATCAATACGGATAACTCTCAACTTTACGAGAGGAAAATACATAATCCCATGATAAAATTTCTTTCGATAAAGCATAGGGCCTGAAAAATGTGAGATATCATAAAATTATGATTTCTTAAATAAAAAACTGCTCTTCATCGGATTTTTCTTCATATTTATCACTTTTTGACAAACCCTATATATTACGTAATAATAATCAATAGAAACTTTCGGACTTCTTCAAAAATAAGATACCTCAGCCTGTGTTTATGGGCTTATCTGTAAGCATTGGTCATAGATTTCTAGGAATCGGAATAGAAATTAGCAAATGTCGAATCGTGTCTACTTAGAACTCGATTATGCATATAAAACTCCTAGGGCCTAATTAGCAAGTGGTTATGCGCGATGATAATTAGCGATGGAAAAAATCGCTCGGCTAGTGCCGGGTAGCATATCTGAATATCTTTAGGATTTCCGCCTAATAGCCAATATCCTATCTGAAGAAAAGGAAATAAATCTAGGATTTTAATAATCGTTGATTTTTGAAACTTATCCTAAGTTTTATGACAAAAATATGTCATTAAATTTTTTAAACTTCTAATTTATACCAAATTGTATAGAAAATATACCCTAAATCTTCAAATTTGACCGTAGATACCTTAAAAATATCAATACTTCACAAACTTTATATCAAAATGATCCTTAGAATATCAACTTTAATCATAGATCCCTTAAAAATCCCCTATTATTTTAAAACAAATTCAAATTTTTTTTTTATAAATCCCTACCTGAATCATTTTATGCAATGGGTGGCTACAATTGCATTGATCTTCAGTCATGTTATTCCAGTCGAAATTTTCGTCGTATTCATAGTCCTGTGTCTGGGCGACCATGTAACAGGACGGGTCATCTAGTTCGTCGTCCATGTTCTGAAAGGGTTGAATTCGACGCGATTACGAAAAATACAAATTAAATGCAGAACGAAACAATTGTATAGCAATTTTTATATTAAAAATTGGGTCCTAATGTAAGAAAATTTTAGAGAAACCAATTTTATTCGGCGGAATTTACGCAAGTTACGCTTAAATACGAGGCAAAAAAATTTAAGACACTAGGAAACACCGTGTAAAATCAATGTTTCGAAAAAGATTTATGAAGTCTTAAATCGTTCCAAGAAAAATCTTTTAATTTTAACTGCCTTTGCTCAGCACGCGATTCAAATCCACGAGAAAACACATTTTTGGATTTACGTCAAATTTGAATAATCTTGGATTTTTTTAGAGATTAAATGAAGCATCCGAATCATACAAATTTTAGAAATAATCCTCCTAAAATCAATGCCAAATTTTTCCTAAAATCCGACTTTCGAAATAACATAATTATAAAAGCTTTATCCCTATATTCTTTAACAATAAAAAGGCTGAAGGTACTTTGTTACCAAACGCTATTTCTCCCCTTTTTCTTCTTATCCTACATTGTTTCTGCTTTGGTAACAAAGCACCTTCAGCCAATAAAAAAGTCATATGACTTTAAAAAATTCCCTAAAAATCAATGACTAAGAACATTCAAGTTATTAAGAAAAACCGACTACAGACACTCGCTTATCATGAGCATTCAGGCTTATAATGCGATATTGAGATATTGCATAAGATACATTAGACATACAGGAATATATGAAGATTTAGATGGGATATATGAAAGCTAGAAAAATAAGGGAAGAATTAAAGAGTAGAAAATAGAGAAAGAGAGAAATAAGGATACCTGAAGACTTAACCACTTATCTCTGCCCCTCCCGACTAGGAAATGAAGCGGATTTCCGGATTTAGCTCTAATCCCATGCTAAAACATAGGACCTCAAAACTGTCTGGATATAAAAAATTTTCACCAATGTTTATCACCATGTGTTAAAGCATAGGCATTAAAAATCGACTGGAATATATGTTTAAAAAAGTGTAGATTATCATCATTCACCTTAGTGAGTTATGGAAATAAGGTCGGTAAAGGTAGAACGGAACTTAGCAACGAAAATTGGATTTTTTTGATTAAACTACCCCGATTAATTTAATGAGGGAGCTTATTTTATGGTTGAAAATTAAAAGAATTTTTACTTAGATTTTTGATATAGCGAGACATTTTTACAGATGTACTGAAGACAAAAATACGAGATGGAAACGCAAAACGGGCAATTTGTAATAACCTGAGAAAAATTAAATTAATGAATATAATTTTTAAAAGTATGGTACTTTTTTCGAGTACTCTGGGTAAAAATCATTGAAAAATTGAAATTATCAATTTTGTGTAGAAAATGTGCAGTTTTGCAATAATCTGAAGGAAATTTAAATGGAGGAGGAGGGGTTAGATTGACACAGAGTTAGAGTTGGGGGAATTCTGAACAAGACATGTCCGATGTCGCTTCAGTCAGGATTAAGCCCTTAACTCTTACATTAAGCAGGAAGGCTAGAAGGCATCGCACTATTTTAGGAAAACAAGAAATAAATTCATGAAAATGGGGGCAAATTCTGACAACATTCTAAAGTTTAACTAAAAGTGTTGAAAATGTTGAGATTTTTAATGAAGATCAGCTTTATTTTGTGATTTAAAAATTTAAGATATTTAAATATCTAGAACCCTTAAGAATAATGAAAATCACCTCTTCCACCTCTATAACTAGAAAGTTTCGGGCTTAAAGTGAAAGAAGAACCGAAACGTTCAATACATACACACATATCTGCCTAAACTCATTCATCCTGAACCTAAATACCTAAACCTGAATTAAACCGGATGGGAACATTCTTAGATTAAGTCCTATTTTTAACTCATTCAAGCATTAGAAATAGAGTGAGGGGATTCCGAATTTGAAATGAACAACAAGCTTATTGGCGAGTCGATTTCGGGCATTCCTGAATTTCGACGTCATAATTCCTGAGTTTATTATAATGAAAGCAAGTATGGCTTATTTAGATTTTGGCAGGCACGTAAATTATGGATGAGGAAGTTAAGACAAAGGCAAAGGGCAGAATAATGAAGGTTTGTTTTTGTTTAGTTAAGTTTGCCTGAATAGGCAATTAATTAAAGTAGTACGGCAAGCCTACAAAAAATACTCCATGAGTCCCTAAGTACACAAATTTTGTTAGATTATGTCGTACTGCCTTTGTTAATTGTCTCTAAGCGAACGTCTCAATCTTTCATTTAAAATTATAGATTCTATGAAATATCTGGTCAAAATTCACATTTTCGAATTTCAGATTCCAGTTTAACTTCACAAAATCACTTTATTGATAATTAATCATGCATGGTACATACATTGAAACTCAGATATACTAAAATCAAAAACTGTGTCCGAATGCGGTCTATTTCATCAAATGAACATGTGCTAAACGATATTTTATGTTAAATTATAATACCAAAGCAATAATTTTGACAACAATTTTAGTTCATTTGGTGCGAACTTAACCTATAACTACGCATATTTTAACTTTCTTGTATACCAAATTATGACGATTAACAAGATTAGTACGGCAAAAGTTATCAAAGTTTGCACTCTATAGATTCATAAACTATTTCATTCTCTTATGTCGTACCACTTTTTATTAATTTTCCTAAATGATATATAATAAAATTGTTTGTAAAAGCTAAAATATTCCACATATCTAGTATAGCAATTGGTGCACATTCTTGCTCCCTCATTAACCGACCTAACAATGCTCTACTTATCATTATCAGTTAGTTCTTCCTGACAATAATTCAATTTTGTCAGCAGTCTTTTCTTTTGTCATTATTCGATTCAAATTAAAGATTAGAGTGCCCCATTTTAGTTTTACGTGTTTCCATTCAGTTTTTCATCTTTATAATGGTCATTTTGACCTGAATTTTAGAAATTTTGGTCCAAGGTTTCATTTTTTGGTATATCTTATACCATTTTGGTACCAAAATGTTTTCATTTAGGACCCAATGGGTGCGCGTACCCAAAAGATGGGCCTTTTGGGCGCCATCTCGTATATCATCGGTATGATTGTCGGTTCTGGAATCTTCATCACACCATCTACCATTTATCGCCAAGTCCATTCGGTATGAAGATCCATTTTTATCATACATTATAATCTGTTACCATTTCAGGTGGGTCTGTCTTTGGTAATCTGGATCGTCTCAGCGTTAATTGCTATGCTTGGGTCTTTTTGTTATATTGAAATGGGTAATTTTGGTAGTAGTCGCGCTATTTTAGATACAATATTTTAGGCACTTCAATTAGAATGTCCGGAGGAGACTTTGCTTATTTGTGCTTTATGAAATGGTAATTTTAAGGTTATTTAAATTTTAAAAGTACATGTAATGTAAGGTACCCTCTTGCCTTTGCTTTTATGTCTATTGGATGTATAATAAATTACCCAGCAACTTTGGCCATTCAAGCCGAAACCTTTGCCGAGTATATTATGAAGGTATTTAAATTTAACTCATTTTTAAAATCTTGAAAAGTGCTGACATTCATGAAATTAATTTTTTTTCATTTACCTCAAAAATATTTAGAATTAAAAAAATAATTTTGAAAAAGCTGATCTTCACTGTACTTTCATATATTTTTAACTAAATGATATTCTTCTTTAAAAATCAGCAAAACATTGGTCTTCACCAAAATTTCAAGAATTTTTCTGCAGGTTTATTCCGATCATAGTTTAAGTCATCATTTCCTGATTTTCCGACTGCATTTAAACTGTAATCGGATTATCAGTGAAATGAAAATTACGAACTTGTAAATTAATTGTTTGACGCTATAAAGTATAGGGGCTTTAAAGTCATCAAAATTTACACAAAAGTGACCTTTTTAGGGGTTTGACGTGGAAATGGATCCTACATCGACTTTCTGGACTCGAAAATTTCTAGGATTCGCAATAATTTGTAAAAATAAAATTGATAAAAACTTTATTTTATACAAAAAAAATTAAGTCCTCCTACTTTTCATGAATTTCTTCTCGCTGAAAACCTTCGTCCAGAAATTTTCCATCGCCGCGTCAATCAGTAAAATTCTAACGACTCTACTAATCATCGGAACCGGATTCTACTTTTTGATCTTTAAAAGTAAGATGCTAAATTAAAATAACTATAACATCATGAAAATGGAATATTTTAATTTATAAAAGTTTATCTTCGCCTAAAATGGAACCTAAATAAAATGTTTGGCCAGAAAATTCAATTTAAAAAGCTTTCTTCGCTAAAATTCAATAATTTGAGACGGCACCTCCCATTTTGCTGAACCATTTGCCAATTCAAACTGGAATCCTGGAGTTATTGTAACGGCTTTGTTCGCCGGACTTTATTCCTATGATGGCTGGGATATTTTGAACTTCGGATTAGAAGAAATAGATCAGCCTAGAAGGTAAAATATCGAATTTCCGCCAATGTCATTTAGTGTTATTCTTACGCCTTTTTATTTTCGTAACACTTTTAAAATATGACACTCTTTATGACGCTATTTTCAGAACAATGCCAATGGCCTTAATCTTTGGTATGTCCGGAATCGCTATAATTTACGTCGCAATGAATGTCTCTTACTTCGCTGTATTAGACGCGGGGACGTTTAATAGCAGTCAGGCCGTGGCTATTGTAGGTTTTATTCAAATTAAGGGGCTCCTTTATTCAATTTCTGGGAACCTTCAATTAAATGTTTTTGAAAGTTTACAAAATCTGAAACTAAATACATTCCCCTGTAAATATTAAAATGAAGGCCATCAAATCTCTATCATCTCCCATGATCTTCTATTAGAAAATTTTAAATTTAATGGTTGAAAATAAATAAAATTTATTGTTAAGGGAGTCTTCTATCTAACTTCATAGGGTCTTCTATTAATTCAGGACTTTGCCAACACAGCCCTACACCAAGCTCGTTGGGTGATGCCTTTGTTAGTAGGCATTTTGATGGTCGGCACCCTGAATTCCACGATGTTCTCTGCCAGCAGATATCTCCAGGCCGTTGCCAGAGCCAGAATGATCCCCTCGTTCATTAGCTGCCTTAATCCGATTTGGTAGGGATTTTAGAAAACTTCGAATTTTTGTAAAATTTAATTTAAAATATTCGAATAATTCATGAAAATTCAATCTTTCATAATTTAAAATCTACGATTTTCTAATTGCATGGTAATTTTTGTATATGGAAAGCTAAAGCGTGTTGGAAGTTGAGTATTCAAATTTTTACTTTTTATTCTAAATTTAAGCACGATATGATTTATGAAGATCATATAAATTTTACAATTTAGATCCTAAATATTCCAATTTCAATTTTGAACTTTATGGAAAATTAAAAGTTTGCAATTGAATAACGAAATACTGATTCTTTTAAATTGTAAGACCTGTTCAGTGATTCCCCCAGATCAGCCTTATTTGTTCACGTCTGCATAGCGATCGCGATTTCATTCATCGGCGATTTGGATAATTTGATCAACTACGTGGCTTTCGCGCAGTGGTCCCAAAGAGCGTTTACTATGGCTGCGCTAGTTTGGATTAGATTTAGGTAAATTAAAAAAAAAAAAATATATATACATATAAAAATTTAGGCACTGGGAAGTCCACCCCGAAAAAATCCGAATGCCTATAGTGATGCCGATATTTTTCTGCTTCGTGTGTACATCATTGGTTTGCAATGTCATGCTATTTTCAGTCATCATATAATTTTCTCAGATCGTGATAAATACCATCGACGACTTTAGCTCTGCGGCAGTTGGTATTGGGATCATTTTGGGCGGGTTTATATTCTTCATGTTATTCGTATTCGAAAAAGCGTTCCCGAGATTCCAATGGTACAGAAACTTGACGGAGCGTATGAATGGTAGGAAGTGATGTCATTTATCTTTTGACGGCAGCATATTTCTGACATCAATTTTCAGAATCCACCACCAAATTCATTCAAATCGTATTCAACGTAATGCCCGAGTTCAGCGGTATGGAAGACCGAGATATCGCTATCGGAAAGAAGAGAGCCATAGACACGGATGGTGAAATCACGAGTAGGAAGGGCAGTCAAAAGGTAAGATCGCTAACTTTTACTTTTGGTAAAAATTTCAAATTAAGATTTTCCCCGAAGATGAAACTTTGAAAATGCGCTCGATGAGTCAGAAAACAAATAACTCAGAAGTGGGAATAAGAAATTCGAAAACAAGGCTGTGATTTTTAATTCGATAAGACTGATCTAATCGCATGAAATATACGGGCTTTAGTGTTCAATTTTCAATTAGTTCTAATTTAGGATCCAGATTTTGTACATACGATAATTAGAATAAATTTTGTATCCTTTGAAATTGTTTAAATTAGCATACAGTTTGAGCACAAAAGTGAGTCAATTTTTGTATCATTTGAATTAGTCAAAATTCGAATACATTCTGCACATAATTTGTTTTTTTTAATCCTAAAAGCTACCTATAAAAATTTATGATAACATGTCAATTATCCAATGTTCAACATAATTTGAGATAAATAAGAGATTGTTTTCAAAGATAAAATACTGCAATTAATAGAGGTAGTTATTATATCAGAAAATGGCATAAATTGGAACATGAAGAATTCCAATCGGGCTGTGCGAAACTTCGATTTCGCGCAGCCCTGATTCTAACAGAACAGTGAAATAACATTCGCGATTGTATGAAGATAATGATTCGGTGGGAGAAACATAAAAATGATGCTCTTCATTTTATAAGATACAATTGACGAGTAAATTATCAGTCTACTTTACTTTGGTGGCATGAACTGTCTAAAATCGAAAAACACAATGTGAATATTCGTAAATTAACAAATGATTTGAAAATGGTGATAAGATTGTAATGTTCCTATATACAAGATGATCACAACGAGTTGTCTCGTTTAATAAAGCGTTAAAAATGCATAAACCATAAATCTAATTTCAGTGATTAATTCTTGCATCATAGCATTCCTCAGACAGTTTTCAATATTCTAACCTCTAAAAGAACCTGATAAATTTGGAAATTTCTAAAGACGCTGGCAAAGTTAATGATTTAATAAAAATACGATTGTTTTGATCACCATATAAATAATTGTCGCATAATTAATGAGAACTTGAAAAATAGTAAGTTCACCAGTTCATGCGAATTCTCAAAATTTTTACCAGATCATAAGAATTTCAATTCACCGCGAATATCAATATTTCTTTAGATAATGATCAGGCTGGTTGCCAGAATATTTCAGCTGTTTTATGGACGAAGCATTTTGACCAACTTGACCATTTCTTGAATGTTGAAAGTTCTTCAATTTTGAAATTTCACCTTTCAAAAATCGTACATCAAAGATAAGCGCTCTTCACTCGACTTTAAAACCTCTGTACAAAATATATAATTTGCCGTAATTTGATAATTCGCATCGTTTCGGGATATATGAAATCCTAGAGATTTTTCCTCGATCTCCCCCTCTATGTTATTTGTAACCCTATCCTCGTAAGTGTATTTATTTCTTCTGAGAGGGTGTTCACTTAACTTTCGACTTTATATGTCAGCCGGAATTGTTTGGCCTATCTTTAAGCATCGAAAAAGAGATTCCGCTCCTTTCCTTGGTGCGATCAAAGACAGCGAAGTGAAAAATAAAGTGGGCGTGGTTTTCCGTTTCCTTCTCTCTCCTCATTTTATCCGCTCTCTGGTTTGTTGCAAAAGAAAGGAAGGAGAGAAGGTTAGGGGCTGGTGTGCGTTCGCTCTCTCACTATTCGAATCGACACATTGATCTTCTTCCTTCCCGCTACTGGCCCGGATTTCAGATATCCTTTTCAAAAACGTATTTCGTATACCTCCTATTTTGTCTTATTATTGCTGTATGTATCAACTTAAAGAATATCGGATATCCCCTTTTGCTTATCCTATCATAGCGTCAGTTTATCGGATCTGATATATCCCATTTCTGATAATTTTATCAATCGCAAACTGATAATTGATTCGATTAAGATTTATCACCTGACTGATATACGACGGATTAGGGTTTGATGGAAAGTTGCGGTAGATAGTCGGATTTTCATTTGTTTCTCATTTTTTCGGATAAAGATGGGATTTGGCTCGAGTTGGCTGGAAGCTGCTTTTATTAGGTGGCGGGAAACGTCAAGAAGGAGGTAGGCTGAGTAGAAAATGGAAATTGTTCAAAAAGAAATCTATAAAATTGGATTTTTATGCTAATTTTTGACGTGAAATTCAGGAATGTGGTCCGAGTTTTGGCAATCCTGTGTCTATCCTCGTTTTGCCGAGCCCTGGGCCATGCACCCTATCTCTCCACCGCCCTTCATAGTCTAATAGCTCTACTGTCGATTTTAGTCTTCCTATTTTTGCTGCTCTATATGAAATCGTCTATTATTGGAGTTTACCTGTCTGTGATCGTGCTATCGCTCGATATCATCATAGGTAAGTTCGAAAAAGTTTCCGGATTTTTCGAATGTTTCAAGAATAAACTCAAGCTTAACCAAGAAAAAACAAAGAGGACTATCAAATTGCATGTGTCTCGGCAAAAATCGGAAATTTTAGAGAATCAATAAAATCATACCTTTTTAAATCGCGGAAAAGCTGATCTTCATCGTTATTTCGCGAAAAAAATAATTTCAGCCCTACCATCCGGCCACGACTCTTTGATGCCATGTGTATTTTCCATATTCGCTTTGTATTCATTTTACGCCCTGCCGTTCTACGCGATTTTGGCGATTTCGATCAGTTTCAGCATTTTGCAAACCTGTGCCTTCGTTTTACTGGTTCAACCCTTAAGGACAAACGAGGTTAGTCTATCTTTTCAGAAAATTTTTTATTTCATAATTTTTTTAAAAATAAAGCGCATAAATTCCTTTTGAATATTTCATAAATTTTTACTACCTTTAAATGGCTTCACTAATCACTATTTTTCTTGTACTTTTACATATTCTTTCGACTTTCTCCGAAAACCCCAATTTGGCGCGTATCAATATCCGAGTCTCTCGTGAAAATGTGCGGATTAGAGATAGAGAAAATCTAAGAAACGCAAAGAAAAGACATATCCAAAACGATGCTTCTGGGAAAAGATAAGAAATAGTTCGGGTTTTTGAGAGAGGGAAAGAAGGAGATAATGAGTTGATAATACGGAGTTTTGGAAAGTTTAAGAAACCCTAGATAAAGTTTCGGAAACTGTTGTTTCCAAACATCTGTCACCAACCACTAGACCGAATGCGAGTCTTCTGATCCAAATCGATTCCTCTCTTTCTCTTCTCCCATTAAAATTCCAATACTACTTCCTCTGTCTCTAGCTCTTTCGTATCTTCAGATTCAATACGAAGGAGAGTCGTTCTCTATTATATGCGCGTTTTTCATGCCATTTTCAATGGGGTAATATCTCATTTAGTCGAGGAATATAAATATCTCTGCAAGGGATTTATATCCAAAACAAATGGACGCTGAAAATTTTTATGTTTTCGAAAAGGGAAAGGTGGTCTTGGTCGTAATCTTAATGCAAAATATAATTCTTTGAGGAAAAAAGCTGATCTTCATTGAAATAGTAGTTTTCGGTTAGCCTAAATTTTCCTCCTTTTATAAAATCACATGCCATGGCGCCATTAATTGCCAAGAGAACACGCTTTTTCATTCAAATCTCTATCGTCCAACACTAAAGAATATCCCTGAAAAACGGACTAAGATAGATTGTTTTCTGATTTTGAAATGAAGCGAAAATACGACATTTATCACGTTAAATGAATGAGTAATGTCAGTTTTTCTCTTTACCTGATTTAATTTTTCCAAAAAATAGCGGATTTATAAAATCTTAAGAGTTTTCGACTTTAACTTACCTAAAGATTTTCGTAACTTATCCCAATTTTTGATACCCGCGTAAAATCGCCGACGGCTCTCTACTTTACGCCGCTCTGTTTTCGTTGTAAACTTTCTTCCTCGTTTTCTTTTCCCACTCTCTTTAACTCACACACTATTTCCCTCTTTACAAGCTTGTCGTGTAGTGTTTGAACTGGACGGAATAGCACTGATACCTATGAGAGGGCAGAGAAAAAGAAGCTTCACCAAGTAACTCAATGGACTTTGAAATATGAGGGATGGGTCAATTTCTCAAAACAAACTTCGAAAAATTGACTTTATATGATAAAGCATAGGGATTTTATACGATATTAAAAATTGGAGATCACTTTTTCTTGTTTTTGAATTTTTCGTCACTTTATTTCCTTCAAAAGGGATATTGAGTAGAAGAAAATGACGAGAAGGAAATAATAAATGACCTAACTAGGGCAAAAATGGAAATAGGTCCCCTTCTCATATTTTGCTGACCCTTAAATGAACGGATATATGAAATCCCTAGGGGTTTTGTGGATTTTGGAGAAACTTGCAAAATGAAAGGAGATAAATTTGAGAACGAACTACATATCCATGGAGGGCATAGGACATTACTATGAGTAGTATATTTGGGAAAAAAATCTAAAAATCGACAATCCTAGATCATACTATTTAAAAAAAAAATTTATAAGGATTTTAAATTTAAATTTAAAACTGCACATCTAAAATTAGGCTTCACAATTTATATTTTATCACCTTGTGATTTATCTGAGAATGAAATTTTAATAATTTTATGCAATCTCTGGGCAAAAAACCAGTGAAACTATTTGAATTTCCCCGCGGTTTTAAAGGAATACGGCTGCAAAAATCGGGTGTATTGAAGAAATTCATTCGCACTGCAAAATTTCGCGCCGAGAAAATTTTCGCCGGGTGGTTTTTTCGCAACCAAATGAAAAGATGCGGTGAGGCGAAAATCATCGGAATAACCCACGAAATTTCTCGAGAGAGGAAATGAATCTCATTTTTACAACTTTGAAAGAAAATTTTATAACAATTCTAAAAACTTCGAAATTTTTTCTCCTATAAAACGATGATAAAACAAACTAGATTTTCTAAATGCAATATACCAGCCAAATAAGATTTTCTCGAGGTTAACCTAGATTTACTTCTTGCTAAACTAAGAAGGACTCACGAAATCTTTTATTCTTTGGAAAAGTAAAGGTCATGGGAAACCATAGATAAATGCGATTTTCTCATAACGTTTATTTGATTAGTTTTTCCTCCTAATTAGGCGAAAAAATCGTCTTTTTCGTAAAAGATTTTTGGACTTCATTTAATTTTCCAATTTCCTATGTGGAAAACGTATCGATATTTGTTTGATTAGTACCCGTAGCCAATTTTTCGAGAAATACCATAGAAAACTAAGAGACCGAAGAGATCCGCGTAAATATTTAGACAAGTGTAAATAAATAGGAAATGAATCTGAGGAAAAACTTCACTTTTTCACAAAAATCCTGGGATTTTAACCAAAAATATTTAGTGCCGTATGAAATCCATTTCGAAAATCTGTTTTATCATATGAGGAAGAGAAACAGGAATTTCAATTTGTTCAAATCCATCATCTTTATGTAAATTTCCTTCATCAAGACCTCCCCACCTGTTAACCGGTTTCACATATGCGTCTTTCGTCAATTTAAAACCCCATCACTATAAATGCGAGTGTCAGAAATAATTTGAATTGAAAACTGATGACAATATGAAGTTAGGGTACGAAAAATTGTCTGAGCCAAATTTATAATTGAGAAAGAAAAGTTTTAAACTGAGTGATAATATAAAATGAATACAAATTTTAAAAAGTCAACGATAAAATCATTTTTGGTGTTCAGCTCCTAGCCTGTGTCGTGGTGCACGTTTGGACTCACTTCGTCGGAGTTTATCTATCGCTGACTTCGAATCGACTCGAAAGATCTTCGTTTTTGTCGGCGAGAAACGCGGTTGACGCTGAAGTCGCTGCGGAGTATCAGAGCAATCGTTTGGTAAGTTTTTTTTTAAAATATAAATTTGATTTTTCTTTGACCTTTTAAAAGTATCCGAGGCTTTTAAATAACGCCTAACAATAATAATTTTCAAAATTTCATCATAAAGTTGCATATCTTTGATTCCTTTCTGAGTTTTCTATTTGCAGTTATTGTATGCTTTTCTGCAGCAATATTTGATCTTTCATATTGACGTGAGAAGGGTCACTCAAAACGCGTTAGATTTCACGCGTAATATATCGAGTATTCTAGGAACATTTCAATTTACTTAAGAATGAAAAGTCGTAAATTAAATAATTTCAGAATAACCTACTCTCCGCCTTCCTGCCTAACCATCTAATAGCACCGGCTCGTCATCAGATAATCCTTTACAATCCTCATTTATATGCCGAGCATTATTCTCAGGTAATTTCAAATTATCTTACCTGAAGGAAATATCAAATTTAGGTGACCGTTTGCTACGGAAAACTAGTCGGCTTTGAGAAGATTCTTTCTCAATGCTCTTCTATTGATGCTGCTAGGGTGCTGAAGGTATATTTTAAAGCTGGTCTCCTCATTTAAATTCAAGTTTAAGCATCACTTAGATCTTGATCTCATTCATTTGAGTGATTATCTAAGTTCGATGTTCTCGGATTTTATATATCTAGAAAAATCAGTTCATATATCCCCTTTTCAGGAGCTGGATATGAGGATCGACCGTTTAGCAGCTCAGAACGGTTGCGTTAGGATCGCTTCAGATGGGGTGACCGCAGTGTGCTCTGTGCCTTCGATAGATTCCGAACACGCGATTAAATTATGCAACTTCGCCATCGAGTTGGAGGCTTTGATCAAGTAAATTTGTAAAGAAATAAATAAATCGATAAATCTTTTAAAAAAATCAATAATTTTGAAAAAGTTCATCATTTTTCTTAACATTTTATATAGAAGGACTAAGATTTTGATGATCACTTACTTTTCAGTTCATTTCGTGACGCTACCACAGCCGAGGTCTCCGTTTGCGTTGGTATCGAGTCGGGGTCGATTTCTGGAGGAATCGTTGGTTCTACCAAGTGGCATTACGACATTCTTGGGGATACTGTCGACAGCGCTATTCTTTTGCAATCCAGTGTGATTGGAAGGTACCATTTATTACTAAAAGTTATCGAAACTTTTTTTTCGATTTTACCGAAATCGTTATCGTTTTCCTAAAATTATTATCATTTGTTTCTAGAAATTATCAAAAGTCGTATCTATTCAGCGGTGTCTTCGTTTCCAATGAAACCCGACGCCAACTTGGGTCCCAATTTCGGGTCGAACCATATGGCAACTATTGGAAGCTGGTCTGCGATCGTGGGTGCTCAGAGATGTTCCCAATTAGTAAAAGGTACCAAATGATTCTTATAGCAAAACCATTTTCGTGCCATTTCAGATTCTCACTGATGACGGCGCCTCAGGCGATAAATCGACTTTTGCAAGGGATTGCTGCTATAGACCCATCATTGAAGACCATGGCAACTTCAAAACGAAGGTAGTCGAAACAACAGTAATTCTTAAGATTAGCCAAAGTTTAGAAAATCCGAAAAAATAAAGGAGATTTTCGAAGGAATGAGACCGAATCAGGAGGAGAAAACTTCGTTCATGAACACGATTTCGCTGCAGTTCAAAAATGAACAATTAGAGGGAGAGGTAGGAATACATTTCGAATATTTTTACGAAGAGAATTTCGTATCTCTTTACCCAACTATTCTATTTTCCTACGATCTTTTTCTACGGGAATTCTTGTTGAAACTAATATTTTTCCTCGGCATTTCAAAAAGTGACGATTCAAAATTTCAGTACCACAAAGAAATGGACCAATGGTTCATCCCCGCGTTGGCGATATCCATTTTCTACCTGGTCATTTTCGGTATCTACCACATGCTCGTCATGCCACGGTAAAAAGGCTTTCAAAAATAAAAATTTAAAAAAAAAAAGTGTTAACTTCAGTTTGATCACATCTCTAGCCCTAATAGTATTGGCTTTGACTATGATGTTTGTGATATTGCTGATGCTCTACATCAATTATTTCCATGTAAGTTAAACTTCGAAAAGTTTCGGCAACTTGCAAAAAAATGTTAAAAAATAAAAAGTTTTTAGAACTTAATAAACGTTTTCGAAACTTCGAAAAATAAGTTGAACAAATTCAGAGTTTCTCCCAATTCATCACGCGGACTTCGTCGGGCCATTCTATCACCATAGCTTTGATTATGACCGTCCTGTTTTTATGCGGAATCGTCAATACATTCTCTTGTCCTTTGCCAGAGCAATCTGATGTGTGTCAAAGGGTAGGATTTTAAAAAATTTCTAAAAATAAAAAAATAACAAGCATTTTTAGGTCCATTTCTCCGCCTTTTCATTCGCAATCTGGATGTTGACCGCATCAGTTTTTATCCGTTTTTCATCGATCTATCTGAGTTTGATGCTGTTGATTTCCCTTGTAGCGTATGGAATTCAAATCGTCTTCGTGCATCCGCATCCAATGGGGCCGAAGGAGTGAGTTTTTTCTTGTATAAATTATAAGATCTAATCTTCATTAAACTGATAATTACGACGATTTTATTAATTTTTTGTCCCTTAATTTTCTTTAAAAGTTGATCTTCACCATGAAATTTGAACAATTTGAAAAAATATATATTCTCTTTGTATTTTTTGCCCTCTAATTGCAAGATTTATGAGATATGTTCGATATTTTTCATTGGTCAAAGGCAAAAAATATGAAAAGTCGGTATCCCTTTCAATTAGAGTCACTTTTTTCCAACATCCATAGAAAAAACCCCATTTTGAGAGAATGAGAGAAAGGGAAAAATCTGATTCATAGGCACTGAAAGACACGGCAGAAAAAGCAAATCGCATTGGCAAAGTTGGGTTTTAAAATCTCCGATTGAAAAATCTTTGCGAACGGGGTCGAATTTCAAAATTTCAACTCGAAAGAGGCGATTTGTTTTGAGAAATTCGAACGGACATTTTGAGCGACTAATCAACACTAATGAGTGGTGACTTGTACTGAGAATAAATGAATTTTTCGAATTTTTGGGGGGCTTGCCAAAAATTTCTCAATCAAAAATAAGATTCTCCTTTGAATTGTGAAAAATACAATTTTTTAGAGAAAATAAATTTTCAGATTCGCAACCGAATTCGACCTACTTACCGGCTTGGTTTCATTGTGCCTTCTCATTTTGATGCATATCAGAAGATGTGAGAAATTGATGCGTCTGGACTTTCTATCAGTGGTCAAGGTAAGTTTTTTCCAACCTAGTAATAAAAGATAGAGTTCGAAAACGAGAAATATACACCATTTCAAACTTGAATTTCATCATCATTTCTCTGACTATTTATGTTCGTGTTTGTTGTTAATTGTTCGACACCCATTGTAATGAAAAAGCGTTAAAATCGGATTCGAAAATAGCGTTGAAATTAGAGAGACGAAATGATGCAGAAATAGAGAAATAGTGTCGGTTTTTAAGAGATCTGAAGATATCCGGAATATTGATGTTGAAATCTCAGGCGGCTGTTGTGAGCCGGGAAAATTATTGAAATAAAAAAGGCGGGAAACAAAAGATTTCGGGGGTTTGGTTGTGAATGAAGAGAAGATGGATTAGAAATTTATCATTGTCCTTAGAGATCGATGATGCAATTTTACCAGGCTAGGATTAGGGGATAATGATAAATAGATCACTCTTTTTCAAGGATAAAAAGATAATCGGAAATAAGATGTACGATTTTTCATGAAGGTCAACTTTTTCCATTAAATTGGGGGATGATAATCTGGTTCTATCAGAAGAATAAAAATTGAGAGATACATAAGAATGTATGAAAATCATATTGAAAATGGACACGTTTCAAACAAATTCAAAGCAAAACGACGAAAAATTGGAATAGTTGTCTTTTAATCTTATTGCATATGATGATAATTGAAAAAAAAAAAAGTTTAAATCCTAGGGCGTTGAGGAAACCTCGGCCAAAGAAAAACTACAAATGTTGAACAGTCAAATGCTATTAAATTTGGTGCCAGTCCACGTAGCTCCTTGGATTGTTTCAAAGACTACCGATCTATGGCATCATACTCATCATTCAGGTATGAAATAGATTTTAAACACTTTTGCTTACCATTTCAAATTTTAAGTTGGCGTTGCTTACCTAGCGGTATCTGGATTCGATCTAAATGGCGAGCCGGGAATCAACTCCCTGAATTTTGTATTTTCTTATTTCGATCAGGTACTAATTTTAAAAAAAAATCTGAAAAATAATTTACTCCTTTATAAACTCTTAGATGCTAATCAACTACAAAGGCGTTGAAAAGATCAAGAATTTCAACCGATTTTATGTCATTGCCGTTGGCCTTTTGCCGGATGCCGCTCAGAATGTAAACTTCCCCTAAAAGGTAGTGCTAAAAATGAAATTTTTAGGTCAACGAAACCCCCTGGACGATCGGGGAATTGCTCTATAAGTTATCGAGTTTTCTTTTGGACATCGTCATGCCATTTTCTGCGGGGAATGATTTCCATATTCAGATTGGTAGGTTCGAATTTTTTTTTTTAAATCTGCAAATCTAATCAATTGGAATATTTCTTCTCTAAGATTCATTAACCTACCCAAAAGATGTTTTCTATTTTTCCCAAAAATTGTTGACTTGCCTAAATATTCAGGAGTCGACTGCGGTAGTGCTCTATCGATAATTACTGATGTCGACCGTCCGAATTACAACTTGTGGGGAGAAACTGTGGAAAGAGCCAGAACACTAATGATGGCCGCTAGCCACGGCTCGATCTATGTTTCGGAGGAAATCTACCTGGCGCTGAGACCGAGACCGTTGACATTCAGTAATCAACCGGTTAAGGTTAGGTTTTAGAACTCGTTTTTTTAAGCTAAATTTATGTCTATTTAGGGCCCGTTCATACTTAGCTGCAATGCAACTTGCAATTTGCAACTCGCTTGAAATAGCATGGAAAATGAAGAGAGCGCGATTGCACCATTTTTGTGCTCTCCTGATTTCTCATGCTATTTCAAGCGAGTTGCAAATTGCAAGTTGCATTGCAACTAAGTATGAACGGGCCCTTAAAATTCTAGCTAAGGAAGATACAGGGTTATTAAAAATGTAGAAATTCCATTCAAATCTATCAAATCTCGAAACTTATTTTTTTAAATTTAGATCACTAACAATCTCAGCGCCTATAAATTGCACACCGGCTTGAGGGCTGATTCCGTTGCAAGTCCGGATAATACCATGCCTAAAGAGGTTAATTTTATAGCAATTTTGAAAATAATTTTTTTTAATATTTGAGGAGCAAGAACGCCATATCCAGGATATGTTCGCCGCTGCTACTATGCATGCAAACGGTGGCAGCAATAATAACAATTCTAACACGAATCAACGATCTGTCGTTGACACTCAGACTTCGGAGGTAAGCATCAAAATTAATAGGCTAGCCTCGAAGTTTTTTTTTAAATAAATTATGAAATTTCAAATTTTAGCTCGCCTCCTCTATGGCCTCGTCTTTCTCATCTGAATTACAGTCTATGGATGGTGATGCTGAGACGGATTCGGATATTGGTAAACTTATTTCAAATATGTATATTTTAACATGAATTTACTTCAGAATGGGTCACCCCCGAGATGGCCCTGATGAATTCTAGAAGCGAGAGCCGGACAAGATATGCACAACCAGCAGCAAATGGCCCTAAAAAGAAACGAGTCCTCAGGACGAATTGGAGAGATACTGATTATGATCCGTATAGGTAAATCTAATTTTTATTTATTTTTAATTTTGAAAATATTGTATGTTTCAAATCAAAAGATCTCCGATTAAATAATAGAGAAATTGGCCTGCAAATCATTCAAGCTCTATATCATTAAATCATCAATTAAATTAAAGCTATTCTTGTTCAGAGAGCCCTATCAACCCCGAAGTCGAAACGCTAACGATTCATACAAGAACGAGCACGCGTTGCAATATTCTGATTGGTCAGAAGCGGAGGGAATTCGAGCCAATAGCAGAGCTTCTTCAAACAGAAAGTGGCGTGGCACCTCGAAATCCTCTCTGCGAAACGCCTTCGGATTCTTGAAGAAGGTAAGAATCGTCAAAGATTTGATGAAGATCATCATTTATTATTAAACCTTATTTCACAGGATTTATAACTAAACGTGATTTTCAAGAAACACTTAAAAATCAACAGTGAACTAGAAATAGTCAAGTTTTGGAAACCTAAAAGTTCTAGGGTCAATCCACCGACATAGAGTCAGTTGGGGACCCGGCTGAAAGACTTCAAGCCGCAGCAAATCGGGTCGATCGTATGTTACAAGAGCTAAACGCTTACGGCGACTTCTCTGACGTTCGGCCTCTTGAGTAAGTGTATCCTAAGATGTTCTGAACTTTAGTGCTTCCTATTCAGACCTTAGGTTTCGAAAATTCTTGATCATCCATTTTTTTGCCAAGATTTACATCTTCTAAATTTTTAAAATTACGACTCTATCCATAACAGTCTACTGAAAAATCTAGTCTAGAATTTTAAATTTCAGATATCGCCCCTTCCCTACCACTGCATACGGTAACAATGCTACCGGCCCTGGAGGGTCGTTACGATCACTGAATCGAGCAATGTCCTCTGCGTGTCACACCGAATACGATAATGCAGAGTCCGAGGCAGCTCTGTCGGATTTGGAGGGACTGGGCAAGGCTATGAGGTGAATAATAGACTTCTTGGATCTTCTATTTTCTATCTAGTTTTGAAGGACGTCTTTTATTGTAAATAGTGTCGAGTTATTTAGAAATTATTGTGTTATTTACATCGCTCATTTTCTTATTAGAAATCCGAAACTTTATATTTTGCTGTCATCCTCGAAGAAAATTTTTAGTTGGAAAAAATTTCCATGTGATTCGTCAATTTTTACCCTTAAGAGATGTCACTAATTTATGACGTCACTTTTCCAATATGTTTTATGAAATTCGTTCAATTTTCCATTTAGCGCCCGTGAGAAGAGGAAGAGGAAGTGGGGCGCGGTGGAGAGGAAAGACGATGAATCACAGGCATCCAGCATGGCCAGCAGCATGGACCTTGAACCGCTCCGGTAAGTAGCCAGACGGAATTTTTTGTACGATTCAAGATTTCTTTGAGAATATCCATGAAACGACTAATATAAATGCATGAATTCGTGTCAAGTATCTTGCATATTCTAAGAAAAAAATCGATGAAAATAGGTGAAGATCAACCTTAAGTTATGACGCTAACACTTTATAATAATCAAAGATTTACATACGTTTGCAAAGTTGATCTTCGTGGAAAAAACCTATGAGAAAACTGATCTTCATCGTTTTCAGATGGAAATCGGTTCATTCTATCGGCTATGAAAACGAGTACGAGATGTCTGACCCCGAAGGCTTGGCGATTCAAGAAATGCAGGCTCTGTCCAGAGATATTCGAAGGAATTTCGGCGATTTCCAACTCGCCACTTTCGAGGATATCGATCGAGATTAAAATGGATTTTAGGATTTCATATATCCTCTAAAATAGACCCAAAATTGTTATCCTACGATTAAGAATGGACCATAAAACCATGTAAAATAAGCCATATATACCATATTTGGGTCTAATTCTTAATCAAAGCTTGAATTTTTCTTTCCTACCGATCTTTCAATTAAAACTTTCGCCTTCTCGTAGATTTCTAAATTCTCGCCAATTTTCTATGTCAGGGATCTCTTTCGGTGCTCAATAATTCTTCATGAGTCATCAAAAACCTTGCTCACAAATGTTTTCGTAAGACTTCGTGTGATTTCTACCTAAGTATTTCTTCAAATTTTTCTCACGAACGATATTACGGGTAGTCCTTCAAAGTTTCGACCAAAAATCACAATTTTCTGCCTGCTATTTTGTCCTACTGTAATTTAATGAACGAAAAACTTGTATTTTTCGAGTGAATAAAGTATTTTCTATAGGGAATCGTTATTTTTCTACAAAAAATATCTTTAGAGAAAAAATTTTTAAATTCCTCGCCTGTAAACCTATTTTTATCCAATTTGCAACCACCTTGCATAATGTCTCATGCCTTAGGCATACTCTGTCTCGTTCTTTTCCTCTCTCCACTTCATATGCTCTCTGCGTCTCTTACCTCTATTTACCTTTCTCCGTTCTGATCATAAGGCGCTTTCTCGATGCGGGTGTTTCGGGTATTTCGCAATGCCACCTGCTGCTTCGCCGAAAATTTCCAGATATGCCAGCCGGTTTTTCGACAAAATTAAAAAATCTCATCAACGCATATCGATTTGTTGTTTTTCACTAACCACAAGCGTAAATCCTGCGCATAACTGATTAGACTTATCATTATCCGTTGATTTTTCGCGTTTTCCTTGATTTTCCGTCGGCTTATCATCCATTTTCAGGCGATCGTGCCGGAGTCCGGGGACCCAAAAATTACTAAAAATAAAAAATAAAAATTTCGTCCCGCCATGTCGCGCCTGGACCGGGAGACCTTCGTCAAGAGCCAGGTACGAAACATTCGATGATTCATAAGAATTACAAAATCTTTCAACCAATGTTGAAGCATATGGTTTGAAGATGGATCATATATAAACATTTCAAGAAAGCACCTGCTAATTTGAGGGATAGATCTGAAAAGTGGGTGATATATCGAATTTTAGCTCGAGGCCATCCAGAAAGCGCTCACCAAATTGGAGATGCCTCTGAAGCCAAAACATGCTAGGAGAATCATCGTTGGGACGCATCAGGAGAGGTCAGCAAAAATTCTGGAATTCGAGAAAAAATAAGTTACGAAAGAAATTGAAATTCAGAATTTTTTTAATTATGGAAAAATTTAGAAAAGAATATAAACTCGTAAAAAAATTCCAGATCCTCGAATATTTTCTGGAACACAGTTAGTCGGATGCAGTTGGAGAAAAATCCCGTCATTTCCTGGAAATTCTGCCACTTGGTCCACAAACTCATTCGAGACGGCCACAGGAAGGTTCCAGAGGAGTCTTACAGGTGACCTTTTAAAGTGAAGAAAAGATGAAATATAGAAATCAAACATTCAGGTTCATCTCCCGTCTCAAACAACTTGGTCAGTTCTGGCGACATCTCAACACTTCGGGATACGGTATTTGCAATGAGATCTACAGTAAGCTCATCTGCGAGAGGTTGGAGTTCCATAAAAAGGTATTTTTTGCGCATTTTTGAAGAAACAATCTATAAAAAATATTTAATATAATGTGCAAAATCTCTAAAATTTTTCAATTACGTATCTCGTAATGTATGGCTAAATTATTTATCTTTCAAGTCTAAGTTATTTATTTTTAATTTTATCGATTTATTGGTTTTTATCCATCCAATTTTCAGTACCCCGTTATGCCCGGTTCTTTGACCCTAACCGAAACTCAGATCAAAACCCTGGAAGCGGATTTGGACAACGCTTTCGAGATGACCATAGACATGCTCGATCAGATGGACAATCTCCTGAATTTACAGACTAAGGGTAGATTTTTATTTTCCGTTAATTTTGAGGCTCTTTCAAAACTTCTCTACTACTTTTGAAAATACAACTTTTATTAAGAAGACGTCTATTTTGAGAGGATAACAATCAGATCTTTAAAAAAAAATAAGAGAAAAGCTACACTAATTTTAATCTTATAGTTTTGAAAATTTTTAAATGAAAAACTACGGCAATCTATCCTCATTTTATTGTTTATGTTAACTTGCAGTATTCGACACGATGGAGTCCCTGCGTTGGTCCTCCCTCGTCCCTCAGGGTCAGTGCCTCCTCGCCCCGTTGATTCTCGTCATTCTGGACACTTCGAAATTCTACGACTACTTGGTCAAGATGATATTCAAGTTGCACGGCCAACTGCCTCCAGACGCACTCGAAGGGCACCGGGCTCGGTTCCGGGTGGGTGAATGGATGACTTTTGCCAAGAATCTTTTTCTTTTCTTTAAAAATCATGCTATCTTATTGTTAGTAGAAGTTCGATTTTTTTTGCAAATAATGTTCTTCGTAAAATATTTCCTTTTTAGGAAGTTTTCCGCCGCACAAAGAAGTTCTACGAGGAGTCCTCAAATCTGCAGTATTTCAAATATTTGGTTTCAGTGCCGACTTTGCCCTCGACTGCACCCAACTTCTTGCAGGTAAATTTGAAAAGTTGTTGAAACATAAAAACGGTCTCAAAGGAGTTGCCCAAACCTAAAATATAACAATTTGAGGCATCTGACTTGGATTCTTATCAAACTCCCCACGCTCAACTCTATGGGGATGGCTCGGAAGACGGTCAGAGTGTGGCTGAAGAGGCCTTGGTTGCCTTCGATGACGAGCCCGTCCAACAGCCGAGTCCCGCTAGCCAACCTGATCCGAGGTTTTCTTCTTTAATTTTCTTAAAAGTTAAAAAAATAATTTTTTTAAATTTTCTAGATAAGGCATTTAAAAGTTTTACTTTCTCCAAAGAAACTGAAAAAGTCGATAATCCTGTGGACGTAGTTTATTGTTTCTTTATGCAATATTACCACATACTATTTGAGAGATGAGCAACTTGTGGTACTCCAAAGAGCTGTTGAGGATGAGCGTTTTGCCAAGGAACGATTGATTGCCGAAGCCAGAAGTCGAATCGAGCAGTATGAAAATAGACTCGCTCAGGTAAAATTTAAAATATAAGGACAGGATCTTCTATTTTATTCTTAAGTGGGTCTTCTATGTTTTATACTTATAAATTTGATTTCAGATGCAGGCTGAGTGCGACCATGCAAGAAGGGAAGCTGAGGAGCAGAGAGACGAAAGGAATAGGTTGCAAAGTAAGGATTATTCAAAGTTGTATAGTTTACTGTATATATTTTCAAATTTTCAAAAGTTAAAATGTAAAAAATTTCGGTGAATTTGGTATCTTTTAGCTGAATTGGCAACTAGAGATGCTTCCCGCGTCCAGTCTGATGATGCCCGAGTTCGCGAAGCGGAGGAACGAGCAAGAGCTTCGGAAGAGCGATTCAACAAGATGAAGGGCGTCTATGATAAATTCAAGGCGGAGCATGTTCAGGTAAGAAACATTTTAAACTTAAACTCTGAGGTTGAAATTAAGTCTGAATAAAGTAAAATGATTGCAGGCATTAACGAAATTGGGAGATTTATCGAAGCAATTGGAAGCCAGCGAAAAAGCGAAGATGGACAAGGAAGAGGAGGTAGGTTTAGTTAAATGATAACATTTTTGGCAAAAAAACATTCTTAGAATATTTCTTCTAAAAAGATTTTTAAAATTATTTTTGTAAGAATAAAATTTGAGCAAACTGGATAAATAGAGTAGTGGTAGAGAGATTGAGTCTCAAATTTTATAATTTTTACAAAAAATACTGTATATATTTTCATTATAAAAAAGATTATTATTAATATTTTTTAAACAAAAGTTAAGTCTAATGAGTTTGGATAATTAGTGCAGTGGTATTGAGATAAATCTTCAATTTCCTATTTTTTTTGCAAACAAAATTTAGTTGACAATCATCCTTCGCCGCTTGGAGGAGGCCCAGAAATCTTCTGACTCTTTGTCTTCTAAAGCAGCCGGCGATGCTGCCGCAGTCGATGAATTGAGAACCCAACTGGCTAAGGCCGACATTGAAATGGAGGAAATGAGAAGGGTAAATAATATTTTGATCAAAATATTCTTGCAAGGTATTCTTTTCCTCTAAATTTTTATTTCAACTATTTAATAGGGATGTTTTTTGTTTTTTTTTTTTTTATATATATCAAATCGCTTTTTACATTTTTCTATTTTCCGTTCTATGATTGTGGCAAAAATTAGGTTTCCTCTTTGAGCTTTGATAGAAAATTCTTAAAATTGCAGTTTTCCTAGTTTACCGGTTTCAGGCCCTCGATCACGAACGCGAAAAACATTCCACGGCTCTCGTCCAAGCCTCGAGCGACTTCGGCTCTCAGCTTTCTGCTCTCGAGAAGAAATTGGCTCAAGACATTCAAGACGCCGTGGAGAATATGATTCAGAAAGCTGACGAGGATCTTCAAAACGCCACTTCGATTTCCTTTCCACCTCGTAGGTTTTTTTTTTTTTTTTTAAATAATAAAATTTTATTTTTAGTTAATGAATTTTCTACAGCAAAAAAAATGAAGATTTTACTTATTTCGCATGAACATGTAAGCATTCTATAAAACAGTTTAAAGATCGTCAAAACTTTCTGTACAAAATCTGATTATGTTTCTAATTTTGCAGATTTGGCCCAATCCTCCATCTCCCAAGTTCTGTCTCTACTCGAGAATCTGAAGTTGGTCGGTGGAACTAAAGAGATTATCAACTCCGTGCACAATTTGACGATCACCGTGGTATCTTGCGCGTCGGCTGCTTACACTGCGTCCATTCAACATTTCGATGGTAATTTTATCTTCACTTTTTAGTGTATTTTAACTTTGATCATAATCACAAATCAGCCAAATTCGAAACTTTTCTCTCTCGTAAATTAATTTGGTTTTATTTTAATTCGTGTTTTATTTATTTTTAAAAAGCATTCAAACTTCTATCATCATCATGCGATGATTATGGTTTATGTCTGAAAGCTCTTACATTGTTTTATCTTTTCTTAATTTAGAAAACGAACTTTTCAGGAGTAAATGAGCAGTGCAAGAAAGTGCTTTCGAAAGCTAGGATCGCCTTCTCTGAAGATTCGAAATACGCGATGGACGAATTCATTGAAGAAGTGAAGGCTCTGGAAGAACTCATGGCTGGCCTACCGCTGCAGACTGATGTTGATAAGGTTGGATTTTTATGTAATACAAATTTGAAGTAACAATAGTAAAGCTTTAGTAGTTAATTTTTCAGTGAGTAAAAATTTTGCAAATAAACGATGAGAAATACAATTAATTAAAAAGATGCAGAAACTAGAATAATTTTGAAAAAAAACAAATTCTCTTTGCTATATAATATGAGAAATTTATAACTTTAAAGAAGGGATAAAATTTTATGTGGCAAAAATTTCTAGGATGTGGTAGGATCTGAATTGGAGTTGGAGATGAAACGAATGGACGAAGTCATCAAACACGCGGTCGAGCAAATCGAAGCCATTCAGAGGAAAGCCAGACAAGGCAATGATAAGATTCGGTGAGGCTTATTGTCATCTTATTTTTACGATTTTTTTCTTTTATGTTGTCTTGAGAAATTCTCAAATTAAAGAGAAAATAATGAATTTTAAAATTGCTAACATTTAAAAAAAAAAAAAAGAAAAGGCACATTGCATAGAAATTGAGTAAAGGTTGATATCTTTCAGAAGACTAGATCGGTAAAAACAACTTTCCAATAATGCAAAAAAAAAATAAACTTAGCTCAAAGTTTCTTTGATTTTTATTATTAGATAGATCTAAAAACAAAAGGTTTTGAAATAATGAATATAATTCGCAGCCTCCAAGTGAACGAGTCCATCCTGGGTATGTGCCAGCAATTGATGTCCGCAATCATGCAGCTGGTGGCTGCCTCTCGTGAGCTGCAGATGGAAATAGTCGCTGCAGGCCGAGGAGGCGTCTCCCCGGCAGAGTTCTACAAGAGGAATCATCAGTGGACAGAGGTACTTTGTTGATTTTTAGCTCTCTAAAAATCGAACTTTTACATTTTTTTACTAATACCTTATAGTCAAATGTAACTTGCTATATATCCCATAAGTTTTAGTTAGTAGATAATATTGAAATACCGTTCTTTCATTAGTTTTGCAGAAAGTAGAAATTTGATCAGCAATTTTAGGGATTATTGTCTGCTGCCAAAGCAGTTGGTGTCGCGGCGAGAGTTCTTGTCGAAGCGGCAGACGGCGTTGTTACTGGTCAGGGAAAATTCGAACAACTAATAGTCGCTGCTCAGGTAATTAACTAAGATAATTATGGTAATTGGATAATGCAACTAACTTAACTAGGATAACTATCTGGTTAATTAGTCAGAGTAATTAAATACTTAATTGGTCAATTACCTTTCAGGAAATCGCCGCTTCCACTGCGCAACTTTTCGTGTCAAGCAGAGTTAAGGCTGATCGAGACTCGAAGAAGTAAGCAAATTTTTGAAATTAAATCTGAGGTTACTTTAAAATTAATGAAATCACTTCAAGTTTCCCAGAGCTAAAGCCGAAGTAAGAAGGTTTATGAAGTGCAATTTGAAGTTACACTCATAGTTTATGCAGTTTTCTTGAAGTCACTTAAGTTGAATTGAGATTTACTGAAGTTGCTTTAAGTTTATTTGAAATTAACTAAAGCTAACCTTGAAGTTTACTGAAGCTATTTTACGTTCATTCGAAGTTTGTTGAAGTTAATCTTGAAATTTCTAAATTTATTTTCAGACTGGCTGAACTTTCCACCTCCTCTCGCCAGGTCAACCAATGCACCGCTCAAGTCGTTGCTACTGTCAAATCAGGACAGACCACTTTGAATGAAAAAGGTAGTTTATGCTAATTTTTAGTACTTGCAAAAATCGTAATTTCAGATGTCCTCGACTTTTCTCATCTGTCTCTGCATGGCGCTAAAAAGGAAGAAATGGAGTCTCAGGTTAGAAATTAGCATATCGTGTTGTAGATTAATATTTTCATTAAAATTCGGCATATTCTTAAAAATTCAAACAATTTAAAAATATTTATTTCAGGTCCATATGCTTGAGTTGGAACAAGCCCTGAATCGTGAAAGAGCTAAATTGGCCGCCCTTAGAAAGCAACACTATCACATGGCGGCATTAGTTGCGAACGTACGTAGTTTTGAATAACGGCATTGTTTAGAAATGTGACGTTATTTTTAAAAATAAAGGATGACGTCATCTAAAAGTGACGTTATTTTGAGAAATTTCAGGAAAACGGTGGCAACGGCGATTTTGAGATGATTGGAGATGTCTAAAATGATGACGAAAATTTTAAAACTCCCTAAACTTGGTACTTTTCCTGCTTTTATCATTATTTATTCATGAATTCTATCGAAAAGTTTTTGAGTTTGTGCAATTCTTCATTAGGTTTGACTCGAATTTAGTGGCATACGATCAAAATTTTACAATTTGAAGCAGCTTTTAAATATTTTATTGGGCTACGGCATTTTTCTAGCTGAGGTCCGATAAGATGATATTTTATTGATACTAAAATGCCTTATTTCAAATAGCTAAACTAAATCTATCATTTATTAATCCGAGTCTATTTTAACATTGACTATATTTTACGCGTCGATTTTTATTCATACCTGATTTAACTTATCACCAGAAGAATGCTAAGTTTGAAAACTATTGGTTGAAAATCTAGTTAATTTCGATAACACTTTAAGGATCTGAGTATATTCATGTAAGAAAATGTGATATGAAACGAACTAAGGATGATGCAATTCAATACAGTAATCCCTAACATAGTTGTGCAGCCGATTTTATCAAAGTTTTAAAGTTGAAAAAACCAGAAAAGTTCATGAGTTGTCCAGTTTTGGATAGAAACTTTAAATAAAGTTGTATATTTTATCAAATTTATTACAAATTAGAAATTTTAAAATCAGATCAAATTGAGGTTCATTAATTGAGACAATCTCGAGATTCACCTAAAATCGACTTTTTGCAAAAACTCCTAAATCAAGCGTCCTATCCACGACTAACCCGAGAATTTTCCGGCCAGTTGCAGGATTCCCATATCGAAGTATTGTTCCGGCTCCTTTCCAGAGGTGATATATTTGTCAGGAATATAGACGGTGATTTTCCTTTGGCAGGGCTATTTATACTAATTTTTTAAATATCGATTTTTCAATTTTAAACCTTGATCCCGTCGTCGCCTGAAAATAGGTCATTTTTACGAACATTGCAAAAATTACTTACAGTCGTGGTAGACGCTGAAAATCACGTTAATTGCAAAATTTCCTAGAATCTTCCGAAACGAGAAAATAGTCTCGGAAACTTCTATAAACATTTGTCAAAGAACGTGCTTTAATTTCGGCTCTATCGAAGTGAATTCCGCAGCGTCTCCTTTCAGCTCAAAATGTCCAGAACCGTCCGTCCTTCCAGAAGCCATCAACTCATCAGGGGATACTGTAACTCGGAAAATCGATATTTTCTAACGGCTTTAACCGAACTTACGCTTATCTGAAGTCCATTAGATTCAGATAGCACAAAATTCCACTAAATTGTGCCAAACTGAACAACTAGTAACACTAGCAGTGTAGTACCACATAAAATAGTATGGGTTAGGCAAGGTAGGGGTATTGCTTTTCCATACTATTTCATGCGTTACTACCAGGGCACAAAAGTGGACTCTGCCTCCTTCATAGAGGAGAACTTTTGGAAAGAGGAGAAAAGCGTGGTATCTTTTCAGATTGCCTTAAATTTTGTGAAATTTTGCGCTACCTTCATCGTAGATCTTCACTTTGACGTTAGAAGCGGGCTAAAAATTTGCATAAACCAGAAAATTGGCATACGTTTGGCTTACTTGATCGTGGCACATAAGAACTCCCTTAACACCGACCGATTGAGTTCTACCGAGTCCGAATGCTACTGGGAAGAAAATAGCTAAGATTAGGAATTGGTACATCCTGAAAAAGTACTCTTCATTGTCTTTTAAAATGACTCTTGCTGAGGGGGCGGGGCGCGTATCCGCGAAAGGTATAATATGAAATAAACGGTGCAGAAATGCAGAGCACAGCGGCTAATCTCGCGGGTGGTACCCTTCCTCCTCCCTCTGCAAGTCTTTTTGAGGGACAAAGGGGAGCAATAAGTTTGGAGGAAAGTATTGGTTTATGGGTAGAAAAGTACTGATCAAGGCATATAAAGGGGAAAAAATAGTTTAAAAATTTAAAAAAAGTATTGGATCAAGTTAAAAATGCAATTTCGATATTAGAGAAAGTGAAAACTCGGTCATAAAATTAGTCGAAATGATAATGGAGAAATTTGTCAAACTCTCACTAAAGAGAGGGGTCATCAGTAATAAAACGGCTGCGTGAAACGCAGTGATAAGCTAGAGAAAACTAGAACTTATCAAAACAAATTATCACTTCATCTTATTGATAAAATTGATAAGAGTAATCGATCACCACAGGTCAAAATAACTTGATAAAAATGATGAAATGTCGATTATGATGTTAGTGAAACTGCTAAAGATAGGAAATTTTTTGGATTCGCTAAATTTTAGTGTTACTTTAAGAGAAAAACATGGGCAACTTCTAAAAATAAGATGTCGAAATAAAAGATCTAATTCCTAGAATAATTTCTATATGACATCGAATTTTCAATTAGTTAGTATAAGAAAACACATAAATAAGAATGAAATTATCAACTTTTAGCTGAAGCTTATAAATCACGGTATTTTTAATTTAGAAAAACATGATTCACCGTTTCCTTGTATAGAAATGATTCCATTCGTCATGTCTAACATAGTGAAATCGACCAATTTGACGGACAGTCATACTTCAACACCTTTCTTGTCGAAACATTGATTCAGGAAGCTAGAGGTGACTCAGAAATTACAAGGTCATTCTCAGACGTACAATGTCGTATATCATCCGCTTTGTATTCCTATGATTTAACATACAACATTTTTTTGTAAAATTTATTCATCAACTAAATTCGGAACCTCTAAAACAAGAAGAAAGCAACAAATTTCTCAAAAATCATCTATCTCGAATGTACATGTCGCTGGTGATGTCATCCAGAAGCACCTGAAAATTATCATAATTGAAAAGGTACAGTAATCCTTATCATCCTTTATCTAATCTGAGAAAAATCTTATCAGTCCATAATGTTAGGTAAATCCTTATCAATCTTATCAGATGGTATACATATTATTCCCTTTTTCCGCTGTGCGAAATAGGGAGAGCTCTCTTCCTCGTGCACAATTTACGCGTCTTCCTTTTTTGTCTCTTCTTTTTCCCTTCTATTCCCTCTCCATTACTGAAAACAGGGGAGGAGGAAGAGTAAAGCCAACGGGGTTGCAAATTTAAGGCCCGATCAGACATTGAAACCCGACATGATATAAGAAAGAGGCAGAAAACGATGAAATAGCATAAGGGAAATAGAGTGCAGAAGAAGCACGAAGGAGCGAGAGAAATACCCTATCGGGTTTTATTCGGATCTAAATTTGCAGCCCCGAAAGCCAGGGCATGAAGTGAACTCATTCTCTTTCAAGCGTGGAATGAATTGAGAAGAGGAACAGCGTGGTATAGAAATACTTAACATTTTACAATTTGAAATATTTTATCAAAAATGATCACCTTCGGTCTCTCCCTGACAAACTCTCCTTGTTGGTTGACGCGCGGCGACTTGATGCCGTGTCGATTGTGATAGGCCTGAAAAATAAATAATTAAGTTTCTTTTCTTCGAAACAAATCAGTTTTCAGGTGAAATAATATTATTTTTGAAAATAAGAAAACATCTCTTTCAAGAAAGATTAGAAAAAAGGTAAATTTTAAAAATAAAAATTAACCTCATATGGGTCGTGGGCGTAGTGGCGTCGTCGCAACCAGAAAGGCGTCATCATTTTGTCCAACATCCAGTTTTCCTCCTGAAAATGGTAGCGTTTATCGTTTATCAAAATGGTACAAAATATTTTTAAAAAATGGTATAAAACTGGTCTAAAAATCAAATAGTATAGAGATACCAAAAATGTTATCAAAAATCAATAAATGATACCAAAAGACCCAAAATCTTACCTTGGTGCAGGTCGTCAAATACTTGCTCGTCGTCTTCCAAAGTGGGTCTTTTTGATATCGCCGGTTGTGGTAGCCGGGCTGGATCTTCACCCACATGCCGTTGTTAAGGCGTTTGAATCTGAAAAATACCACAAGTTACTAAAATGGTACTATTTTAATTGCTCATTTTTCTTAAAAAAAAGAGTACTTTTCCTTTTAATGAAAAGTTATTATTTTACCAACGAGTACTATAATTAAAGTGCTAACTTTTCCTTGAAACTTGTCTTGAAATAACGGGGAAAAACTTGTCAACCAATGAGAAAAAAGATCTTTAATAAAAATAGCAAATACCGATCAAGAACGTCCTGGGCGGGCCGCTTTCTTCCATCGAACGGACTGAATCGGATGTGGTGCTCCCATTCCGGAATGTTCGTGATCGTGCGGACCGAAATTGTTCCCAAACAAGTTCCCGAAGTTGGCCCCGAAAAAGTTGCCGAAACTTTAGAGACTAGTCCAGAAACTTTCAGCGCCGATGAACTACATGATCCGTACATCTGAAATTCGAAATAGTTGCAAGGGCATCAATAAAAAATCAATAAATTAATTAGTTTTAGCGAAATTTAAAAGAAACGACGACTAAAATGAGAATCGAGTTGTGCAATGCACACTTGTTTAGTCGTAGTTACTTTTTGAATTGCGCCATCGACCCGGTTTATTTTTGCATTTTTCTCTTTAATTGTCGGATTTTTAGGGGTAACAATGAGCGCCGCCGACGAGAGCTCCTACGTCATTCAGTTGTCGAGGCCAGAGGTTAGAGTTTTAAAAAATTATGAGTCTGAATTCCAAATTAATTTTTGACCAAAATAATGAAAGACGGGCGAATTTTCATATTTTATTCTGAACTTTCCAATAGAATGTTTTTCAGAAATTTCTAATGAATTACTTTAGCTTTTCTATTTTTTATAATAAAGAAATTAAAATCTATTCTTTCAGGTCTACGTGAACAGCATTTCGTTCGGAGGGTTGGACGCGGTTGCAGCTGCTTTGTCAACGAACTTCATTCACCTAGTATATATTAAATTAAATTTTTTAAATCGACTGCTTAAAGCTAGCACTAAATTAACACTGTTAGTTACACCGTTACCATTTTAAGCTTGCCGTTAAATTAACTAATTTCAGAGAGTTCAAATTTCAAATTTAGGTCGATTTGGAAAAGAAGAAGAGCAAGCAGACACTCGACATCGCTAAGAATGTCATCGGGATCCATTTTGATCTGACTGGGAGCCCTGGTAAATTATTTCCCCCTACTTTTCTATCTAGGAAATTACGCCAAGAAAGACTTATTTTGAATTATAACCTGATAGAAAGTTATTCTTGAAAATAAAATTTTTATTCAATTCATGAAGCCCTATTTAATTTTTTCAATACTAAAAAAATGATTTCCAGTCCTCCGAGCGGTCGACGATAGTTTTGGAATTCATCTGTTCGATGTTCGATCTGGGTCGAAGAAGAAATCCCGGTACTGTTTTATTTTTTTGCTTAAATACGGGCCTCAGCTTTATTTTATTTTTTCCTTGTTGTATTTCAAAATGTCCTTTATCGGGTTTCATTGTTTCGTTAAGTAAATTTAAAAAATAACGTAATCCAACTTTCTTTAGTTGTTTCGCTCTGTAATTTAAAAAATACATTTACCAAGCTTTATTTTTCCTTATAATTTTCAAGCAATTGCCGTAATCCAGCTCGTTTTAAACCTTATATTTCTATTTTTCCAGATTGAACCCTATCGCAGAAAACCACGCGGTGACGTGCTCTGCAATTTCGAATCAGTACATCGCCCTCGCCTCGTCCACCTTCGTCGAGGAAAAACCTAAGAAATCTAAGAAAAAAGATGCCGGAGACGGACAATCTGAAGACGTCTCGTCGGGTGACGACGAACCTGAAGATGATGTGGTACGTCATCTTGATTCCAATCTCACAGTAGTTCTCACTTCTTCTAACTTAATGTCTTCTGAAAATTCCACTAATCCAACGTCATATGAATCTTGCAGTAATCTTTCCTCCCAAAGGAGTTTTGATATGGTTTTTCTAGAAACGCTATTTTTCGCTATTATTTTCATACCTTTTGAGAAAATTTGGATAGTTTGAAGATTTTTTAATTCGTGGAAGAAAATGCTAACGAAGTCTTTTTAAATTTTAAAAAATCTTGTTTTTTCAGGACATCGACCCCAGCGAGTGCCCGCATATCATTTCGATTTTCGATATTCGCAAAACGACCGAACCCGTAGTGACTTTTAAGGTAATGAAAAATGAGGATAAAAATTTAAAGATCCAAAATTTTCAGGATTCTCACAGTGATTCTGTCAATTCGCTTGCGTTCTTCCGCGATGGCCGTCATCTGCTGAGCGGGGGCTCGGACGGACTCGTGAATTTGTTCGATGTATCCATGCCCAAGGAGGATGACGCTTTGAAATCTACGAACCAGGTAGGATTTTGGATTTAATATATTTTCCACTTTATGAAGATTGCATATATCCCTTATCTTATCAAATCATATCTTACTTCAAGAGAGTTAGGAGAGCTGGCTATTATGTGCCTTATCAAATGAAAAGTTGATCAAATTAGATGAAACATATTTTATCTGATTTAAAGTGGTAAAACTTCAACTATTATCCAAATTATCAAACGAGTAGTTTATCAATTTCCCCGAAGCATATTTGGGTAAAACTGATATATTTTCAAAGGATAGAGGATAAAAATTGGAATTTCAGGTCGGTTCCTCTGTGTCTCGAGTCGGGGCTTTATCAAAAAGGCTCTATTTCGCGTGCACGGACGACAACAAAGCGGAACTTTTCAGTCCGAACACTTTCGATGACGTCGATTTGCTTTTCAGGTATTTTTTTATTTATTATTTTAATTGAAAAAAATTATATATTTCTTTTTTAATTTTTATTCAGTTAGGAGATAATTCCTGTTACTTTTGATGATGGTAGGGTTCAGGAAAATATGAAAACTGTTTGGTTTCGAAAATTTCTATCTAATTATGTTTTCAGAAGATCAGCGCGAGACGAGAAATTCCTGGTCGACATTCTGAAGGGCAGCTCCGAAGAGCGACCTGTTGCCTTCCTGGAATGTGATTCGGAAGGAAAGGTAAATTTTAAAAGTCGAAAATGACGTATTTTTTCCTTCAATATTCTAAATCCAAAGAGCCAATTCTCAAAATTACATTTTTTTTAAAGAAACGGACTATTTTAATAAGTTCTTTTCTGGCTTGATTCTTTCGGGAAGCTCAAAATAACGAAACGTTGGATGGTATATCACGGCCTACAAGCCTTATCCTTTAGGAACGTCTTGCATTTAACCATAACTGCGGACAGAGAAAAAGAGCTGTCTTTGTTTTCGTTTTCCCTCACTATTTTCAGAGGATAGAGCTTTTGTAAGACCGTGATATTGCTCATTCGAATTCACAAAGCAATGTTCCATTGCAATTTTTATTAAAGAAATGTTGTTTTCCAGCTCTACCTCCTGTCCGTATCATCCGATGGGAAGAAATCCGAGGTCGTCTCTGAGTGGACCGGCCATTCGGACATCGTGCGCAGCTCGGCGTTCAACGATGGAATCCTCGTCACTGGGGGTGAAGATGGGAAACTCGTCGTCAAGAAAACTGATCTCAGGTACGGGAAATTAAAGTATTTTTATTTTTTCTCTAGAAATTTAAGATTTTTTAAATTTTTTTCTTCGGAATTTTGTATTAGGTTCACGCAGATTTTATCTGCAAAAATTTGATTAATAGGTTATTTTTATGATATTATGACTTGGGAAAAAGCAGAATGGAAAATTTCTTATTGTAGCTTTTATCATGCTTTATCAGAAACTTAGATTCGCTATAGGAGTGAATTCTCTTATTCTTTAGCTCTTCATTTTATCTTAGAAGAAATCATTTTTGGAAAACATCAAATTAAAAATTTCAGAAGCTCGGGTGGAAAAGTGGTCAGCAAAGAGAAAAAGAAAAAATCCAAGCCCTCGACTGATCCTTACTAATTTATTTTCGTGGTTAGTGATTTGTCCTATCATTTCCTATTTTCGAATAATTTCGCTATCTCTTTTCGAGAATATTTTAATCACGTTTGAGAATTCTAGTTTTTCCATATATACTTTTCTAAAATACCGTATTTTCTAGTTGAAAAATAAAGTCCCTGAGTTTTGAAATCAGAATATACGGTATATTCAGTGAGTATACCATTTTTCATATCTCGGGAAATGCTATTTACAATTGATCATTCTAATTCATTGATAATTGAGATATAAGTTTTTCAAGTCCTACGTTTTATGAATGGTTCTTAAATTGAATCTCGTTGTGATGTATTTTTTTATTTAATTTCCTGCTTTTTATGAACCTTGGAAATAAACCTTTACGGGAAGCCCATTTTTTGAAAGTTTTAAATTAATCATATTCCAAAAAAGTGCTTGTTGAAGTTCCTTTTCAGGCCTAAAAAGATTTCTTTCGGTCTCTTACTACCGTATACTATCTCCCATTCTCTTTCTTCTCCTCTCTTACTATCATACGGTATTTCGTCTTACCTTTCATGCCTAATTCTTAATTCTCTTGGTTTACCTTTCTATTTCCATTTAGGTGTCTGTCTCCGATTTTGCTGTAGTTTTTCGAACCTGTTTTTGCCAGGTTCGTGTATCTCCACGATGGCATCGCTTTTTCCTCCTTTCCTTGCCTTACCCTGTCTTTTCCTATAATTTCTCCCCCAGCCTCTCTTTGCCTCCTATAATTTTTCCTTCCTTATCGAAAATTGCCCCCAACCTACCTCGATTTTTTGTTCAGGCGCGCTTCTTTTTCCCATCTCGTTTTAGACTAGTATTTTACCTAACGACGATTTTTTACGGCCCGTCGAATTTTGGGAAACGAAAAAATACACCCTAAAACGGAATTACGTTTTGCATCGTGAACGATGATTACAGATTTATCTTATTGAAGTGTTAGGAAAGTTTGAGAATCTGGAATTTTACGAAACTCGAATTTTTTTACTCGAAAAAAAGAATGCTTATTATCTTCAAAATCTTACCATCTGACTCATGTTCTTTTGAACTTATATTGGATTGTACATTTTATCATATGCATTATAAAGAATTCGGCTTACAAGTTGCCTTTAAAATGTTCATCTTCGACCCCAACATTTTTTAAACTTACCCCCTAAAATTCACATTTCTACACTCTCCCTAAAATACTAAAGTTTCTTAT